>PVHP010001599.1:0-103966 GCA_004024765.1 Zapus hudsonius
CAAATGAAAACATTGATCAGTCGAGAATCATCACATGTCTAAAAGTGACTTAATAGCTTTAGATTGAGCACCCAGATATAATGGTATTGTGCATTTTGTTAACAATGACCAGATGCAAAAAATGAAAGAATTTGTATTCAGGCTGCCTTTGTATCCATCCTCTGAGGAAATTTGAATGAAGACCATCCCTTGCAATCCTATCCTAGACCTTATAGGTATTCAACAAGTAATCTGGGATCCATAAACACTGCTGAGAAAGCCCAAATTCCCACCAAACACCCAACACAGAGATAAATGACATCTCAAAATATGCTAGTTAGAGTATTCAGTTAGATCTGAAACAGGAGGCAAAAATACAGCTCATTAAGACAGAGGTCTATTTTAGTCACATGTAACAATTTAAATGAAATTAATGAAGGCATAGTGGTGGTTCCTCCACACTCAGTACTTGTTTTTTACCTGGAATCCTGACAGCTAATTTTATTGCCACCATTTCCCAGCTTCTGGGCAAAGGACAAATGGAGTATAAGACAAGATGTTTTCCTATTTTTAAAAAGTAAAAATGTAAAACCCATGTCTATTCATAGCCCTCTTCACCTCATCCCTACTCCAAACACTTTCCACACACCATAAGCCAATGTCAAATTGCCATGAAGTCTTCAAAGTATAACTTCTAATGATGTGTCCATGAATCACTTCTAACCTGTAAAATTCTATTACAAAAAAGAAACACTGATAATAATTAGTTATCATTGTCACACTGACAATCCTTAACCTTTGCTACCATGGTAGTAGTTTTCTATGTTGATTAATTAGCCTTCTTAATATTTTATGATTCTTCACTTCCTGTATTTAATCATATACAGTTAAAAACTTGAAGTTTCATTTTATCCTGGTTTTTTTCCTCTGTGTTATTAATTGGCCTTTTATTGTATAATTAGAGTTGACATAATTTAATGTCATCTTGGTGTAACCTAAAAGCCACAGGTAATAGAGCTTCAGCATCTCTCCTATCCTCCACAGTTAGGAAGTAGTAAAGATAACAAGACACCATCTAAGTACCAGAGGGCGACCCAGTACCTCTTCCTTTAGCCATTAAGTTGAGGACTGAGCATGAATAATAAATTATCCTAATCAGAGGAAATCTTAAGAATACTTGTCAATGGTTTAAGCTAAGATTTCCTTCTTCCCTTGAGAGAATATTATTAGCCAATGCCCTGAAGATACCATAAGCTTCTACTCACATCTATGCACTTATAAAATTGTCTTATTACATATGGTGTCTTGAGTTGGGCTTTCTGGTAAAAGAATTCATATTGATGAATAATTTTTGCACTGACTGCATCAAGATTCATAGACGTCAGAATGGTATTAGTTCTCTGAACTTGGCAGGTCCTAGTTTTGAAGTCTTGTTATCTCCTAGTTGCTTGGTGCTATTTGTTATTAGAAGGACCCACAGAGGGGTTAATTTACCAAGAAGAGACCCCCCCAAAGACAAAGGACTGAAATCACAATAAAGTTATAATAAGTGTATTTATCTTGGGCTTCTCTTACTCTTGGTGCAAAAGATCTCACTGCTTATGATGGAATAGATCCTGTCAAGATGAATAGAGGAAGCTATATGATGAACATATGACAAAGTTGTTACACAATATAGAGATGGTCCAAATAAACTTTTGAGATGGTAACCACGAATTTAAACTTTAAGAAGTTATCTCATCCTCTCATAGAAATATCATTCATCCCAAAGTCATTCTAAGGCTTAGAGTCAGATAGGTCTCTTAGCACTATGCTATCCCGCTCCAAGGAGCACATAGCTAATGTTTTCAGTATCATATTAGGGTAAAATGAATAGACTTTCTATCTAATCAAAAACAACAGACTATAAAAACAAAAATACAAATGCATGGGGCATAAAGTGAAAGATAAAGAAGGAAGAAGAGGAGAATGGGGAGAGACAAAGCAAAACTGGTGAGCAACAGAAGCAAGGAGAGGTGCTAACATGTCTAGGAAAATTTGACTAAATACTCATTTAAGTCACATCGAAATGCCAGAAACATTTGATGAAACTTGAAGTTTCCCTGAGTATAATTACCATAGTTTTATACTTCTCTTAAAAACTCTTTCCAGCCTTCCCTTCTGTGTTGGGTTTACACATTTCTCAAACAAAAAATTATTTATTGACTGATAGGTTCCAATTCGGAACCTTCAAAATTGAAACAGCCTCATTTCCTAATGGCCACTTGATGACTTGTGTTCATCATTTCTGTGTTTCCGTCATGCTATAGTAAGTAGCAGTGTGCCCAAAGTCCTGGATAGAAAAGCAATGCTTGAATTGTAAAAATCTCGCTAAATGGGAAAAATTAGCAGAAGCACCAATGCAGCTAGCTTAGGCTGAGCAGACTGCTTCATGACTGAATCACTTGAACCTAAGGAAATGGAAACATAAAATATTTGTGTCACATTATATATTATCCTCTCTATCCCATTATTAAAATTGAAAGGGAATAAAAGGACTAAACTAGAAGAGATAGGGATACTACAAACAAAATTTTGTGGAGGTTAAGAAGAGACCAAACATCATCTACAATTTTGCCTAAGGAATTTGGCGTAGTAGGTTTTCCCCTCTTTAGTAGAGTGTTGGGGGCCCACGGAGGCACACCCTGGTTTAGGCTCAGGATGGCACCTGGCAGCTTACCAAGACAGGCTTGGCTTGTAAACAAGTTTCAGGAGGCAGTCTTGATTGGCTATTGCACATCATGCCCGCCGTGCGCACAGGTTCTTATCGTAGACTGACCAACAGCTCCCTGATTGGCCTAGGGGCTCTATATTTTGTTTCATTTTCTGCAATAGAGGAGCACGCTTCTTCCACCCATAAGCTCTGTGTGTGTGTGTGTGTGTGTGTGTGTGTTATCAATGCCTCCGCGGGCGGTTGGCAGTGATAGTAGAGACTAGTAGAGCCAGCATGAGGAGAGGTTGTAGTGGAATGCTATATGATGTGGCATTTTCCCTTGAAGCTAGATTTATAAATTGAGTTCAGAGGTTCTTCTATTTCCAGGGTATGAGGGAGAGGTCAAACGTAGCTGTGTAGTTCAGCCATGTGGGTGTCTTTGGTTTGGAGTTAGCAATAATGTCAAGTCGGGCTGCATTAAGGAAAATGAGTAAAGAACTGGCAGAAGCGTAAGAGGGTCCCAAAATCCCAGAAAATCTAGGGAAAAACAGACTTAAAATTGGTATAATTTAGAGCTATCCATGATCTTGGGACCAGCCACAGCTCTCCACAGATTCCTCAAAAGAATGAGCTATATATCATTTTCTATCTTTATTTACTCAAATCATTAAAATATCCTAGGGAGGAAAGTCCTATGAATCTTATTTCATTCCACCATTTCCCATTCATCAGTTAAATGAAAGATTCTTGTGATTTTATTTGTAGCTCAGTTAATGACTTCACTACAGCCCATGATTAATATGAGGGCTCATAACATTTGCATCTTCTTTAGAAAGATTATTAGTGCAAGAAATAAAGGGATCTTACAAGACTTTTTAAACTACCAATATTTATCATAGGTGGGAACAAATCTCATTTTCAAGGGTTTCCTATGTAGACCAATGTGGATTATGCCAGAAGCATATAAACATTTTACAGAATAATATCAAGATTCACTGTGAGACTGTAAACTGGGCATCTATCATAATAATGGGGCAATGGAAGCAATACCATACGTAGGATTAAGCACTGAGAATCTTTTCTAGCTTCCATCAGGCTTTCATGCCCATTTTCATTGCTTTTTTTCCCCCAGGGGCTGTTAGAATGAGCAATCATAAGACACTATTGTAGGAGACACTGTTAATTCTCGCCAAACATTTGCATCGATCTACTTTCATGATATGGTTAAATAATACACAACCAGAGAGGTAAGACTAAGTTTCCCTGCTTTTCTTGTAATGACTATGTGTTGATTTAGCAGATGTGATAAAACCTCAAGAGGTATATGTTGACAGGATACTAGCAGAGGTTCTTTGCCTTGCTACCCTGTGGCATTTCTCTCCTGTTGTGTGACATATGGACACCCAGGCTCGAGTGGAATGGGCAGTTTTGTATTCTGTTTAACCTTGGGAATTGAGTGAATACATATCAGAAAGAAACAGAATAAAACTACATCCCCAGAGTCACAGTTCTCCTGGATTCCTGAATAGTTTAAGGGCACTGCTCTAGGTGGGTTTCTGTCAGCGGTAGCAGCCAGACCTAATCCCAAATACACAACAATCAACTGACTCCAGCGCACGGCCACTGAGCCCATACTGAGCCCATTAGTTGCCCACAAGGCAGCTGACTTAAAATAAGCACAAAATCTAAGTTAGACCAATCTCTGTCCTCTGAGGCTGTATTTATTCACTCCTATTTTTCTGGGGGTTGTTAATGTGAAAGGTAAAGTATAGCAGTGGTTGAAACCTCTT
This sequence comes from Zapus hudsonius, assembly GCA_004024765.1. Classification (NCBI taxonomy): domain Eukaryota; kingdom Metazoa; phylum Chordata; class Mammalia; order Rodentia; family Dipodidae; genus Zapus; species Zapus hudsonius. The sequence continues at coordinate 4,462 of PVHP010001599.1, forward strand.
CATTTCTGGAACCATATAGAAACACTTTCTTCAGCTGGTAAAATGGGGGCAGACTCACAGAGAAAACAAAGGTAGACCAGAACAGTAGGCAGAAGGGTATGCCAGTCAGCTTTCCATTACTGTAGCAAACAACTAAGATAGATGCGGTTTCGAAGAGGAAAGGTATGTTTGGTCCCATGGTTTTGCGGGTTTCAGTCTATGAACAATTAGTCCCATTGCTTTGAGCCTGTGGTAGCACGGTACATCTTGGAAGGCATGCAACAGAGGTACCCCATTCACCTCATGGCAAAAAAAAAAAATCAAAATAGAAAAAAAAATCCAGAATGAGAGTCCCACAATCCCTTTTAAGGGCACAACCTCCAGTGATGTTGATGGCCCAAAAGACCCACTTCCTCAAGTCTCCCCCAGCTCCCATTAGTGTCATGCTGAGAGAAATGAGCCTTTAACCAATAGGCCAAACCACAGCAAAGTGACACAAAAAAGTATAAAAATATCTGACACCATATGTGTTTCTGACAGCAACTCTACTCATTGATTTATCAAGACTTTTTGAAGTACCTGTTTGGTGAGGGAGAGAGGGATATGAGGGTCAAGGTACTTTGAGCTGCAGGTCTGTCTGCCTAACCTTACAATACCACTTTATAAAGTGGTTGTTCAAATATAGCTGTCATAGGCTCTCTACCCACTTCTCATCCTCTGGGGATTTGTAGATTATTTTAAGTAATAATGAGGAAAATATAAAAAGTAGACTCCATGATAGAGAACCTCCTCCAACTTTTTGGACCATGCTAACAATAGCATATGGTCATCCCATTTTATACACAATTCTCCTCATCTTCTATATAATCACAACAGAAACGTTGCCCAGACTCCTTTCCTAAAGTAACATCTGATGTCTCCTTTCATTCAGTCCTTCAGTGAACATACACTTACACCCATGGTTATGGGGCACCAGTCACTGTGTTGGGGCCTGGAGAATGACTAAGACCAAGTGCTAATAATGAGACACTCACAGTTTAATAGAATAAACATAAAGAAAATATAGTTGAACATTATTGTGTTAAATGAAGTGATAAAAATTGGCACGGGGCATTGGGAGAGTAAAAGAAAGACTCCAGCCATGCATGTAAGAAAGGGGAAGGAATGAGAGAGACTTGTAATGGAAAGGGCCTAATGGACGAGCAGCATTCACAGGTTGAAGTTTGTAGGGGTTAAGTAAGTAAACAGAGTGCCCCCCACTAGTCTGGGGCAGAGGGGGAAGAGGCACTATAGTGTATGCAGTGAGACAAACAGTACCCGAGTCACATACAAAGTAGGATCAAAAGTTAAAGAAATGAGGCCCATTATGAAATATTAGTTTACATAACAAGGTCCCCTCATACCAGGTGATATTCCTAGAGGCTTTGAGCAAAACCCAACAAGATAAAACTCATGTTTCAAAAGTCATTCTGGATGTTCTGCACAGAATGGCAAGAAGTGTGATGGGGAAAACCAAGAAATTAGGAGATTATTTCAAGAGACCAAGGGGAAACAGTGCGGCCTGGATGAAAGTTGATGTGGTGGGAAAGTTTTTGAAGACAGAACTCAGCTCACAGGATCGGTTAAAGGAAACTAGAAGGCTTCCATTTTTGGAATATTTGGGTAGCAACCGGAAAATGGAAATACAATTCAGTGGACTGAAAAAAAATCTATTGGAAAAAGTTTCTAGAAGGACACAAAGAGAGCATTTATGAAAACAGTATGTAAGAGAGGGCAATGGGACATTCAAACATTGATGTCACCTTGGGAACTGGATATAGGATACAATTAAGAGGAGTGATCATGACTAGGAATATGAATTTGGAGTATAGATAGGGGAGATGGGAGGTATGATTTCAAGCTATTAGAGTAAAATAAATTTATATTGTATGTATATATACATGTGTGTGTGTGTGTGCAAAATATTAGCTATAGGTTTCTGAGGTGTTTCAATGCTCAAAGGTGTGGGAAGAATGACCTTAGAGTAGACTGGGAAGAATGTGCTTCAAATGAGATCAGAAAGGACAAGGTCTCGGGACAAGTGAGAACACGTTCTAGGTCACAGGAGGAATAAAATGCTGCTGAACACTTTATTGTAAATTTGGGGTTTAAGTGTTCCCAGCAATGTGCTCTTGGTTTTCAGTCTGTGTCAGGAATCATAACACCTCACAACAGCTGGTTCTCTCCCAGAAATTGGCAGTGTATTCCTTTAATTTTGAGTACCCTTCCAAAAGATATGATAAGTAAATCACATTTAATATGTATGGGGGCAATAGCTTAATAGGGCAAGAGATAGCTGAAGCAAAGAATGACGGAATCAAGAAGCAATTTTCTTGGACATAAAATGAAAGTTGTTTAAATTGGTTGAAAATGTGTGGTCCTTTCTGCTTCTCTAATGCTCTTGCCTCTATAATTCACCAGACCAGCATCACATGTGGCTTATGGTATATTCCAATTTGCTGGGCTTCAGTTCTTTCCATTTTGAGAAAGCTATCAAATATTCCTTTTTCATAATTTGCACAACCAATCTTTACTGCAAAGAATAATAATAACAAAAATTACCTGGGATGATGCAGGCAGTTTTCTAGACAAAATTTAAACTCTATCTAAAAGTTTTTAAAATAAAATATTAAAAAAAAAAGGGCTGGAGAGATGGCTCAGCGGATAAGGCACTCACCCCTGGTGCCTAAGGCCCTGGGTTCAATTCCCCAGGACCCACATAAGCCAGACCCACAAGGTGGTGGCCCTGGTGTTCTCTCTCTCTCTCTCTCTCTCTCTCTCTCTCTCTCTCTCTCTCTCTCTCTCTCTCTCTCTCCCTCTCTCTGTATCTCTGCTTGAAAAATAAATAAAATAAAATATTTAAAAGTTTTATTGATTTCATTCTAGAAGCAAAAATCATCATATGCAGTGAGGAATTGGCTTCTTAAATAAGGCCCTTAAAGCAGCAGAAGCAGTTAATGCATGGGAAATACTAATTATCCAGCTGCAACTTTGACCTTCTGAGTCAAATACTCAGAGATAGCCAATCAGTATTTTAACACTCTGTTTTCAGGTACTGCCAGGTAGAAGAGTGTAGAGATAAAGTTAAGGAAAGAGGGAAAGCAAGATAAGAAGAAATAATGGAAGGGGAATGGGAAGGTGGGGAGGAATAGGAGGATGGGGGGACTCATATAGTAACTAAACTAATAATGAATTGATACCATAAAACCCTAGATTTTATACAGTAAGCTACTGAGGAAGCTGAGGGCACCACCTGGTTCGAGGGGCCATGAACAGAATGGGAGGAAGCCTAACCTCAAGAATAATTGCTCAGGCCTGCATCTCCCTGTCCCGGTTATTGGTTCCTTCCCACACTGAGCTATTGATCAGAGACCCATGAGGTACCCAAAATTGACAGACTTCTGTCAAAGCTCTTGAATACCTATCCCAGGCCTAAGGTAAGACCCTATTGCTGAAGAAATCACAGAGTGTCATCAAACAAACACCAAGAGATCCTGCTAGATCCAGAATGGTAGCCAGCTCCCAGATGGTAGCAAGTATAGCACTGGAAGGTGTTGCAGGAGTTGCCAGGGGAAATTGGTCATTGATACTTAGAGAAAGCAGAGACCACCGATATACAATATAGACAGTTGTCACAAGAAGGATGAACACACAGCTATATGGAAGAGACCAGCAAGTCAAGAAGTGCTCATCTGTGCAATAGTGGCACTAAACTGAGGAGGGTAATCAACAGCTTAAGGATTGGCTAAGAGATCCACTTAGTGACAAGGAACCCTTAACTAGAACTGGGATCTATGCATAATCCTATGGGGACCAAGAACTCCTGCTCCTATCAGAAATTCTCACTATCAGAGAGCTACAGAGAGGCTACACCCATTAGCAGCTAGCCAAAATAGCAATGTTGTCACATTTAACCTATGTTGATCTCAATCTCTGATGGAGTTTCTGTTTGTATTTTTCAGAAGGCATCAGGTGAGCTGGAAACAACCCAATTCCACCAACAAGACATTGGAGATGCAGACATCCTGGCAGGAGTCAAACCACACCTAGCCTTCACACAGGGCCCAAATGAAACCTAAGAGAAAGTGACAAGACAAACAGGAGACCAATCACCACAGCAAGTCTGATAACCCATGAAAGGTCAATGGAGACAGACACCAAGGATACCCAATACAACCCAGGGCAAAGATCCAGAGATACTTAAGATCTCAACAACAAAGCTGACTCAAAACTCACCCACTAAGACTCAGGGAATTGAGCAGAAGAGGGGGTAGATAGAACGTACGAGCCTTGGTGGGGGAAAGTATCCTGAGACATTGCCCCCATCAACAACAATACACAAGGGGGAAGAAAAAAAAAAAGAAAGAAAACCTGGGTGCAGTTCATAACCCCTAACCTTTGGACAGATCCAGTATGTACACAGAGGAAGAACCCTAGAAGGTAGGGGACAGAGAGGAGGGAAACGGGGTTGCAGTCACAAGATTTGCTCATACAATGTATATACTTATTCATAATAAAGATATATAAAAAGAAGAATAAGGTGGCAGAATAGAGAAAGAAAAAGGAGAGATGATGAGAAAGTGAAGGAAAGATGGAGGCACTTGGAGAGGACAAGGCATGGGGAAACTGAAGAAGAGAAGGAGGAAGAGAAAGAAGAATGGCAGATAAGGAGGGAGAGGAAAGAGAAGGGAATCATGGGTAACCTTTGACAGGTGGTCAGATAGCCACTAACTAGAAGAGCTGAGGTGGAAAATTGCTTTAGTATTTTTAAGAAAACTGCACACACTAAACACTTTCCAAGTACCCTGCCAACTAATATTTATACTATTTGTATAAAATTATTAGCAAAGCCACTCGATATTAAATGTCTCAACATAACCTGTTTCGCAAACCAAACTTTACTCCATCCTTCATAACTGTTACTGTGGTTTGAATCTAGTTTTTCTTCTTGGAAACTCATGTTGGAATTTAGTCTCATTTTTAAATTATTAAGAGTGTGGAAATTTACCCCATTTGTGCTATTTAGAGTTGTGGCCTTCCTAAAGCAAAGAAGATTAATGTCACCAAGGTGGGACCCTTAATATTTGTGGTTTCACAAGAGGAAAGGGACCAGCTATGCACATTTGCTACCCATCTCTTGCCGTGAGATACCTGAACCATCTCAGCACTCTACCCTGGCCAAGAAGAGAAGGCCAACACTGGAGAGGGACCTTAACATTGGACCAAAACCATGAGCCCAAATAAACCTCATTTTACAATTTACTCAGTCTGTGATACTGTGTTATCAGTAAGAGAAAAATAGACTATGGCAACTATTTTCATTTGCTTCCTTCTAGAACTTTCATTCTCTTGGCTTATTTTAATACTGTTCTTATTATAGATTCTTTATGAGTTCCTTGAATCCCTTTTCAGAGCCTGTATTTTACCTCATCCAGCTAACTTCCAACTAACAGAAAAAGTTATTAATAGATGAGCATTGAGACTTCCTGTCATGTCGTATGATATTGGCCAGGAATAATTGAAGACACTGATACTCAGGCACACTAACAGCACTTCCTTTTTAAATGACAGAGCCTAAAAGGCCAGGCGTGGTGGTGCAAGCTTTCATTCCAGCACTCGGGAGGCAGAGGTAGGAGGATCACCACCTTGAGACTATACAGTTAATCCAGGTCAGCCTGGGCTAGAGTGAGACCCTACCTCGAAAAAACAAACAAACAAAAAGAACCTAAAAGAATCAGAGCAGAGCCAAATATTTTTCAGCTTTGTGATGGAGAAGCCATGATTTCCTGGAGCTTTATTACCCACAGAAAGCACCTGGGAGGCCAGAGATTCAGCTCTTCCTCATTGTTTAATAAAAGCCATAAAATCTGCCTGGGTAGGAAATTTAAAGATTAAAAAAAACCCAACTAATTAAACTTAATTGGGTCAATCTGGGCAGACTGATTATCCTGCTTGATTGGTCTCCAGAGCACCTGATCTTGGCTTCACCAGGTACAACCGCCAAGAAAAACTTGAAGTGTGAATAGGCACTGTGTAAATTTCAGTAAGAAATCAAAGGGTTAAAATAAAGGACATCAAAAAAACAATGTACACTGTACTGGGACATACCCCATCAACCACCAACAAGTCATTTCAGACTCATCTTATTTTCTCCGAGTACAGCAAAGGGAATTACTTGAAAAATTCAGACAGCAGGCTTATTTTACAGGAGGCTTGGCATTTTCTTCACCTGAATTAATCAAATATATTCTCATAGAATTGCTCTGCATGTTCTGTCTTGTCTGTAGCCCAGAAGAAAGAAAGATACATGGAATGAATCAACCCCATGACAGAAGGTCAAGTAAGACTATGCAGCCCAAATCAGCAAACTCTATGGCTAAGAGCATCGACTCCTAGGATGGGAGGGAAATCTTACTCCTCAGTGCATATTCCTGAGGTAATCATGCATGCTGGAATCCTTTGTCTTGGATGGTGATCTGATCCACATTAGTTTTGATTGCATCAAGATAAAAATGAATCTGCACATGAAGATGACTACTAAAAAATCACTTTAGGATTTCAGTCTTACATTTTACCTTATAGAGGAATTCAAGAGAGCAATAAGTGATCCATGTTTCTCCAAGTGGCCTAAGGAACACCTGCCTTCGAATCATGGATTAAAAAATACAGATTTCTAAATAGGCTACTAAATCAGAAACTCTGTTAATAGGTTAAGGAATGCTACATTTATAAATAATTTATTCCTTCAATTCTTATTCACTCTAGTACTTGGAAAAAATATCCTTCCACTGTCACAATGAGTGTTAAGAGTTAAGAGTTTAAACACTGGCTCCTTTATGCATGTGTAATTCCCTGGACAAGTTGTTTTACCTTTTTGAATGAGGACCATTTCCCCCAAAGTTTTCTTGTTGCAAAGACTAACATATGATGTTTAAGTGAAATACCTGACTAAATGATGGTGCCTCATTGAAAGCCTAGTGATGTCTAGTGCATCTTCATGGTTGCTGGCAGGTGCGAAAACCTTCCTTAAACATTCATTTGTGAGGTTGGGACAACATTCTTTTCCTGTCTTCCCAACACGTAGCCACAGAATGAGAGAGAGAGAAAGAGAGAATACATGCATAGGCAAAAACGTTATACCTCAAATATATAAGATGGAAAGCACTGCAGAAGTCCTCCATGACACAGCACAAAGGACCCATAACCTGGCAAGAAGTAGCACACTGACAGAAGCCAAATATTTCAAAAATGAATTAAACATAGTATGCATGTTCTGAAATGTAAGGAATATGTCTCAGTACTTTGGGATAGAGTATTTGTCATTCAAAAATGACACAAGGAAAAAGAAAAAGGAGAAACATTTTGAGCAAAGGCCACACATGCTCCTGTGTTTCCCCAGCCATGGTTTGATGCTGCTTATATATGTTCATGTGTCAGTTTTCCTTTCACCGAGTCTAAGAAAACTGGTAATGAATCCATCTGACCTTTTCATATGGAAGGAAATGAGGTTTAATAGGATTAAGAGACTTGTCCATGATCACACCCCACACTCAATCAGTGAATAGCTATTTGGGTTTCCAAAATCCTGCCTTTTGTCACTCGGCTTGCTGAGTATTCAACACTAAAATAAAAGTCGTGGGCACAGGCATGGCATGCCCTCAGAGAGCTCTCATTCTACAGGAAAAGTGAAAAATGTACTGGCAGATGTCATCAGTGCTCTGGAGGAAGGGAGGTTTCTATTAGCATATAAAAGGGAGAGTACCTGTGCTGTGAGGGTAAGGAAAGAAGCCCCAAGCCTGGCAGAGGTAGGAGGATCTCCCTGAGTTCGAGGCCACCCTGAGACTACATAGTGAATTCCAGGTCAGCCTGGGCTAGAGCAAGACCCTACCTTGAAAAATCAAAAAAAGAAAAAAAAAAAAAAAAAAAGCAAAGGAAAGGAAAGCAAACCCAGTGGAGTGAGCCACGTGTAAAATACCTGAAACTAGCATATATCACACAAATTGGAGAAAAATAATTCTATCCAAGAATGTTTCAGGATCTAAAGTAAGCACTGGGAAGATGGGCAAAGCAAAAATAATGAGAGGTTTAGTAGGTCAAGGAAAGCTTTGGGAATTCATTCTGGAAGCAAAGAGAAAAAAAATTCAACAAAAAGGTTAAGCAGGTGACTTGTGTGAGCAGACTTTCCTTTTTGCAATTCGTTCCATGTCAGCGACTGTCACAGACGAGGGAGAAGACTGGCTGGAGTTAGGGAGCTGGCCACCACTCAACCTTATTTTGAGCTTTAGATCCATGACTCTCTTAGCACTGAACTCTGGCCAATTCAACTAGAGCGCCACAAACACAAGTAAACACGCTGCAATGTCTAGTAAACCACGGCTGCAAGCACCACCTCTATCTTGATCTCAAGATGTACATCAGCTGTTCTCTCTCAGCTTACTGTCTGCAGCTGTGTAATAACAACACCCCAAGCACCCATTAGAGTCAATTTTATGGGTAACTTCTGCTTGCTTAGAAAGACCACCATCAATCAGCTTGTGGAAGTCGGCGCTAACAGCAGCTTCCACACTTGCAATACCCTGAATACTAGAGCCATGAGGAAAGATAAACAGAACCATTTTTTAAATAAAAGCAGAAAAGAGAAATGCCCTTTAGTGCTCGGGTGATAACTCATGAGCTGCCTTAATAATTTTTCATTAGAATCACTGCTGACTTCAGGATGAAACTCATTGCGTTAATCTTGAGTAATGTCTTTGCCATGAGCGTTCCTCACAGCAGTTAAAATTTATTTTTTAGCTTTTCATTAACTGATTTGCTGGAGATTTTTTTGAAAAAAAATGGCTGTCTGAGTAAGCAACTAAGCTGATTTTATTCCTTCTTTGATGGGATCCAGACCTAAACCAATGTACAAATCTGCCTTATAAATTAAAATTTTTAAGATCATCCCCCAACTTCTTGGAGGAAGAAACCAACAGAATGTAAAGTAGAAATGGAAAATTAATAATGTATGTTGTCATTTGATGTTATGATTCCCATCGGAGAATACAGAGTGAATGCATAAGTCCTGGGGCACTGCCCTGAGAAGAGAGATTTCACATCATGGAGGTTATGGAGAAAAACACTCAGCAGACTCAGTGATCTGAACTGACGGGCCCACCACTAACCTACCACAGACTCTTCTGAAATTTAAAAATAAATAAACATGTATGCTGGGATTGTATCCAGTTCTTATCAACCTTCCTTCCCATATACATAAATTTTGTATGAGCTTTGGCACCTCAGATGATGGCCAAGGTGATGGATGTCATCTCTTTCATTTGGGTTGCTTGATATAGCCAGAGTGGTGCCATATCATTTGATCCTTTATGTTGTACCATATATGACTCCAAAAAAAAATGGAGAAAGTCTCCCAAAGATCACAAAGTAAGCAACGCCAGTGTGAGCAGGCTCACGAAGGAGCCTGCATAGCTAGGAACAGCAGAAGGCTGCTATAGCTGAGAACAGCCCCAGCCAACAGCAAGCAGCAAACCAGAGACCTGCATTCCTCATCATCAAGGAGGGGAATTCTAGAATAAGTGGAGGGATCTCAGAGCAGAACCAACTCCCCTCTAAAATGATACCTTGCGAAGCTCTGAGCTGAAAGCCCACCCAACCTTGGCCCGTAATCCTGACCCACGGATGACAAACTATGACAGTTAGCTGCCACTTACCTCTTCTTTCCCATCCACACTTCAGTAACAGTCCATTCAGTAACAGCCAGGTTTCTGTTGCCAAAATATTATATAATTGATTCTTTGACTCTTGCAGGTGTTCTACGCTTGTTTCTTTGTAGTTCATGGAATTTTCTTTCCATTTTAACCAATTGGCATGTGTAAAGATTACACTGTCTTCTTCAGAGAGAATGCAGACAAACACTCCAGAAATGGGAACAGGAGCACCTTGCATCCCATCACCCACCCATTACTTTTCCAGCTGCTGAAACCAAATGCCTGACAAGATGCAGCTCACAGGAGGAAGGATCTAAGGGATGTGGGACATCATGGTTCACAGTAGGAATAGGAGGCAGCCAGTCACTTAGCTGCCATACTCAGGAAGCAGACAGGAAACAGGACATGGGAATGAGCTCTAACACCTCATGGCCTGCCCCCAGTAGTCGGTTTCCTCCATCACGGCTCCACCTCCTGAAAGTTCAACAATCTTCCCCAGTAGCATCACCAACTGGGGTCCTAACCTATGAGGGACATTCCCTATTCAAACCACAACACCAATGAAACAGTTATGACCAGTGAAAATTAATTAAGTTTAAAAAATTAAAATCTCTGAATGATTTTCCAAGAGAATACAGCAAATCAAAAACCTTTTGAAGTAATTGAAATCCTGGTAAGAGTCTTATATAATTAGCCAGCCCTTTTCCCAGCTCACTGTGACTGATATTGAATTCCAGGCAGGTTAGCCAGGAATACAGGGTCTGTTCTCCATGGGTCACAGTCAGGAGACAGTGTCTTCCCGGGGAGAGCAAGTTCCCAGGACTTCTCCTCCAAGAGCTGTGGTAGAGACTTCCACACAAAATAGCTGAGCAGTTTGAGGCTCTCTTATGCCACAGAGCCCTCACCCTAAAATGTGAACCCTCTATTCCAGGTTCCTCAAAAATGAAACATGTTTCCTGTTGTCCATGTCCCAGCTTTTCAGAAGGGCAGACTTTTCATGGATAAACAGGCAAGCCCAAGGACCAGACAACTGAAGCATCCCACTTGGAGACAGGGGTTGTGGCTTTTTATAAAGTGTGTTACTCTCTTTGCCCCTCACCCCCAGGTCTGCAGAAACCAAGCACAGGTTTTGTGGCTATGCAATTACAAGGAGACTGGTAGCTACATGAAAGCCACAACTAAACCAGAGCAGATAGACATTTAACAGAACTGAGGAAAAAGATAGCTAAGAACATCTTTCTGAGCTGAGGACAAGTCTTAAAAGCTAGCTTCAAAGAGCACCCCTACAAAGAGACTGAAGTTTAATTGGATCAGACTGGGGAACAATTTATGCCCAAGGATACTGCAGAAAACAATAGATGATTGGCCAGTAATTAGTGGTGGCAAGGAGCTAGGGTGATTTTAGCAAAGGCAAAAAGTTGAGCAGAGATCAGGGGAAAGACAGTCAGTGGGAACCTTGGATAAAATCATTGTCATAGCTAGATGACTGTGCATTGTGGTTGGCTGCACCCTCAGGAGCTTCAAAGTGGAGAAAATAGACTTCACAGAAATTGGTCCAGGAGAGCTTCTGTTAACACAAATATCAATAACCACAGTGAGCACTGGAAAAGGCTAACAGTCTCCAGAGTTAGGCCCATCATAGCTGGTGGAAATGGGAAGGGGTGCAGCTGCTGGGAAAACCACCACAGTCTCCCCAAAGGTTAAACATAGAGTAACTGGGTCTATTACAGCAGTATTGCTCCTCTCTGTGTGTATCTCCAAGATAAAGACAAATCCACACACAAAAACTTATACAAAAATGTTCATGGAATTATTAATAGTAATCAAAAAGGAAAGACATCAAAATGGTGAATGAAAAAAGAAAATGCAGTTCTATTCATAGAATGGAATATTATTGGGCAATATTAATAAAGACTGAGACATAAATACATACTTTATCACCAAGTGGTCCTAACTCTGGGAATGTTAGGAGGATGGGAATTGACTGCTCCTAGTTACAGGGCTTCCTTTTGGGATCATGAAAATAAAATTGTGTTTATTTACTGGAGTCCTAGGCCAGAGGCGTAGTTCCAGGGGACCCCAGGATACCAGGTTCAGCCAGCCCCCCCAAATGAAGTAAGCTATAGAAAGGAGTGTTGGAGAAGCAGGAAGGAAATTGCTTTCGGGATATGCACTGCTGTGGCACAGAGAATCTGGCACCCTCAGCAATGCCCTTGGAGTCCCACAGTAGCTTAGTTTTACAGAGAGGAAGAAGGGTCGGGGCAGGAGTGTGCAGTCATGCAGGCTTGCTGAAAGCACAGGCTGCTCCATCATGGTCACGGTCTGTGCATGCCATCTTCCTGGCATCAGGGGCGTCATTATTGCTTGGAGGGATGCTTGCTTTCCCACTATGAGATGAAACCTCACAGGGCTCATAATTCTTGAAATCTAAGATAAGCTGAAAGTAGAGATATACACTCAAGTGGGTGAATTCTGTGGTCAGTAAACTGTTTCTCAATGAAATTGTTTTTTCATTGTTGCAATCTAATGAGTGTTCTTACTAGCTGAGGTAATATGTTTACTCTAATAGTTCTTCTACAACTTTATGTTTGCCTGAGAAATTTCAGCCCAATCCTTTAGTCATGTAGTAGAGAAAGAATTTTTACTTGGCCGATTCAGTTTTTTTTTTTCAAAAATAAGTATCACTATAAATTAATACATAGCCAGAAGTTAGAAGTTCAACATTACTCAGTAATATGTGGTTGCCTTAAAAGATTTAGAAGCTTAGTACATAGACCCACATTGTTTCTTCTGTTCCCAAATGAGTGGATCCCTTAATTCATCATTAGTGAGTCTATTTATGGATGCAGCATGCTTTGATGCTTTAAGTTAGAGATATCCAACCTTTATAACTAGGCTTGTTCGCCACTCAGGAACACAGCCTGCAGTTCTAGATCAATGCACCACATCTGTAATTTTTAAGAAGGTGGTGTTCATGCTTTTATATTCAATAAAAAGATTGAAGTATATCTTTTGAACTATAACTTTATTAAAGCAACTTGATATAATTGATATTTAACCAAAGAAACATTGTTTTAAGAAAAAGTTTTAAGACATGAAGACCTACTTGTACTTCTTTATAATTAAAGAGAGAGAGACCTATCTCAGTTTATATTCAGTTGCTATAGCTGACTATCCAGGGATGAGTAATTTAGAAACATAATTATTTCTTATAAGTATAACTCTATAGGCAAAAAGGTCCAAGACAGGGTGTTGGTGTCTCTTTGGTTCTGATGATGGCCTGCTTGCTGTTCAATAACACGGTGAGTGACATCACCTGGAGAGGTACAGCAAGATGCTCAATCAGATCTCTCCTCCATAATGTCACCGAATCTTAACAACCTCCCAAAGTTGCTGTCTCCAAAACCTTGGCCTATACACTATAGAATTATGTCTAACATATGTGAAGCTTGGGAAAACACATTCACACAATAGCAGACTGTGACATTTTGCTTGGAACAAAAAAACCCTTTCCTGAATTTTATTCTCAACAGACTTCCATATTAGAAGGTCTAAAAGCCCACATTTACTTAAGTCTTCACATCAATTAAAGGAAAAATTCCCTTCACATGATCATGTACATGTGCTTAGTAGTGCTGCATACGTCCACGCACATGATAGGAAAGACAAGTTTACACCTTTCCACACTTGCTCAGGGTTGACTGAAAAGCCTGTTTTCATAAATAGAAATGGTATTGTTTCTTTTCCTCTTCTAAACGCTTCTCTCCCATAATTTATTCCTCCTTAAGTATAGCCAGATATAATTTAATTCCTGTATATCTGTTCACATTTTGAAAATTATTTAAGTTATTCTAAACGACCAATAGTCCCTAGATTTTCATAATGCTGTGAGACCAATTTAAAGAAAAACTTAAATAGAAGTATGCAAAAGGCTGGCTTCATTATGTTTATACAAGTATGTCCAATTCTGAAACCAAGCCATCTCCTAACTGTAGGCAACAGTGACAACTGATAATACGGGTGTTTCATTAAATTCTGTTAATTATGGGATATTATTCCTTCTATCAATGAACAGAATAATTGATTCATCTCTTTAAGACTTGACACATAATTTTATATTTTATATCTTAATAGCAGTCTTTCCATGCCTTTGTAAGGTTATGATTACAAAATTGTAGATCATGTTATAAGTCAGTGCTTATTTACAAATGCCAAAAAGATGTGTTGGTATGCTGGCATTGGTGGAAAATACAAGGAATAAATAAAAACTGTTTTGTCACTAAGTTACTTAAATACTAGTTGTATAATTGGGAACTAGACTTTTTAAAGGATATTTTTAAAGGAAAGTAAAATGTAGTGAGTTTATTGACTGGGTGAATGTAATGGCTTTTAAAGAAAGATCATCATACTGGTCCCAAGATGTTCACACACTTGGTGTCCGCATCAGCTCCTGACTGCGTTACACTTAGTGGTAAAAACACAAATGTCTGCCTTCATTGCATAAGTGATCATTTTAGCACAGCTCAGTTTCTAGTGGCAAAGGTCATATTTTTTGTTTTGACTTCACGTTGTAAAACATTGGCCTTTAAATTATTCACAGAAATATTTCTAAAGCATTTTATAACCAATTATGGCTTTTCATGTTAATCTGTCGTTTTATTAATGAATGTTGTTACATTTATAATGTAGCCCTAATTTAAAAATTTGACCTGCAAAAATCAACTACAAATTGAATATTTGCCTATAATTCCCACATGAGGAAAGCAAGACGATGATAATTTGGCTAAGTGTTTTTAAAAATACAGTAGGCAAAGCACTGACAGTGTGTTCAAGGATGGTTTTTTTTTTTCATTGCTTTATAAGGAGCAAGAGGACACCAGGTTACTTGTTGGTGGATGTGTGGGTCTGTGCACATTTCAGTCCACTGTAATGCCTGGCTGCACAAATCATTTCATGTCAAGAAGACAGCTTGTGGACAGGAAGAGAAGCCCTGACCTGGAGCTCCATGAACAATTTCATCTCTAGTAGGTGTCATTTCATAATTCCTTCTCCAACCTCCTTTTAAATTTGATTAAAAGAGAGCAAATATATTAGTCCCAAGCAAGGATGACACATTCATTAATCACAAAACAATTTACAATTATGAGCTACATTTGTTTATTGTACTAAAATAATGGCTGCCACACAAGTAACTAATCTGATGATAATATTCTATTAGGAGAATTCAACATTGCATTATAAATATAAACAGGTATAGATCTGGAATGATGGAAGACTGCCTCTGTTCTACAGTAAAAGGTGTCAAAATTTGGTTATTCTCATAAGTTTGTCACTAGAAAATATTTAACACTCTCATTCTATTGTAAAAACAAAAAAAAAATTGTAAGTAAACACACAATAGAAATCCTGCCGTCAATCCATAGATTATTTTGATTTCAATTATAAAAGCTGTTATGTAAAAAGTGCATGAAGACTTAGGGGTATTAAACAACATAGTGACATGGTCTGTGATATGAGTTCAAAGATAAAAGTTACCACAGATGCCGGCTTTCTAACTCATGCTGATAGTTAGGAATTTTCTCTTTCTTACAAATTCATGTTCCTTGTAGATAACAAGCTTCCCTGGGGGAAAGGGCTCTGGAAAGAGGGGGGTGAGGGCTATTATGGAGAGTTTACAGAGTCTTAGACTCTATTAACATTTCTGTTCCCTCGGAGCCTGTCTCTGACAGTTCCAAGACTCAGCACAAACGCACTGGCCCAGCAGGTGCATGACAGCAGGTTATAGCAGCACTGTGGCAGTCTGGAAATAACACAGATTTTAAATCAGACGGGTCTGAGTTCAAGTCATGACTCTTCCTCCCACTTCATAGGTAGCCCTGAACAGCTGACAGCCTCTTGAAATTCAAGTTTCTCATGTGTAAAATGAAGAGAGGCTTACCTGCTATCATGTTAAAATGATACATTTGACTATCTAAAATAATCATTGGCTTTCAGTTAATTATAGTTATATACATCTGAAGTATTTAAAGATAAGCATATAGAAGACACTATGCTGGAAGTTGGCAGTAGAAACACAGATGGAGCAACTTGTGTTACCAAACTGCCCCAGTGTGCTCGTGAGTTTCCTCAGGTTAGCACAGAAAAGTGTCACATCCCAAAGCCCAGGACAGCTGGTCCACCTACAATATTACAACCTACCACACATTAACTAGGAGCCAAGAAGGATAGGATCACAGCAGAAAGTAGCTTCAGAGAATGGCCTAAGAGAAAGCAAAACATTATCCCTGATCCTGAGCTAAAGCAAGCCTGAGAGTTACAGAAGTAGAAAGGGGCTGGTGGGGAAATTGACGACTGGATTGCAAATGAGATACTCAGAAAACAGGAGGGCAAACAGCTGGCAGATCCAACCAAGATTTCCTGGAGCTCCTAAAAGCACTTGAAGAAAGCATCTATGCAGTGGATTTGACCTTCTCATAATACATGAAGTAAGAAGGTAGAAAAGAGGCTGATTGATGGTGTAGGCAACCAAGCCTCACATGAAACTATTTCACTAATGTTTTCAATGAATGAATACTGATCAGGCCACATCCAGAATGCTGGTACTTCATCATCAAAGGAACAAAACTCCAGGAAGGACCCTCAGCTGCATCTTCCTTAATTCTGGTTCCAAATGTCTACCTTTAGTTTTTCCTTCCTCACCTGAACTCTGCTTCTAATACGGCATCCTCCCATGGCTGCCCACACTATCAGAGCTTCATGTGGCCTCTGCAGCCTTTATTGACTCCTGTTTGATCTACTTTCTTCATCACGGTTCCTCTTTTATCTCCATGCCACTGGGTCTGTTTTAGTTGTGTCTGCTTTCATTTCATTCCTTTATAATGGAGCCTCTGCAGCTGGAATGCCCGCATCCTCCAGAGCTGCTAGGGAGAGTTCTAAGATGAAAATCTATTTGTGTTAGGTCTCTGCTTTAAAAACAATTCAAATTTTCCCTTCGTTTGTTCTAGGTAAAGTCCAAAGTTCATAGCTCCATGCTTCCTAAAATGTGTACCACGCCCATGAAAGGACTCTATTATAAGAAACATCATAAGTTTTGGGCTAAAGATAAGTTGATATTATAGGAGTCATGACAATGCTAATATAAAATTTCCCAAATTTCTAGAAGAGGAATACAATCTTATTTGTCTCCAAAGTCAACTGTGACTGGAACCTTTGCGTCAGAGGTCCTGTAGGACAGATGCTTTCAAAAAGTAC
Organism: Zapus hudsonius; assembly: GCA_004024765.1. NCBI lineage: Eukaryota > Metazoa > Chordata > Mammalia > Rodentia > Dipodidae > Zapus > Zapus hudsonius. Next base: position 21,435 of record PVHP010001599.1, read on the forward strand.
TGTGTGCAGGAGGCAGATGGCTCAGTTGGAAATGGGCTAGCCACACCCTTTGTGGGAGGGCCTGAGTTCAGACACCTAGGACCCATGTAAATATCAGCACTCAGGAGGCAAGACAGGTGGATCCTCCAGACAAGCTGGTAGCTAGATGTCTCAGTTACCTTCTTATTGCTAGGATAAAATGTCCAATCAAAAGCAGCTGATGGAAGGGAAGTTCTTATTTTGGCATACAGTCTCAAGGGGAAGCTTCATGATAGCAGGAGAAAGCGTGACATGGGCAGAGGCTGGACATCACTGCCTACCACAGGTAGGTGGACTGTAGCCACAAGAGAATGAGTGAAATTCTGACAAGGGGGGCTGGCTGTGACACTCCTAAGCCCACTTCTAACAACACCCATCTCCACCTTCCAAATTGCCATCAGCTGGGGACCAAGCATTCAGAACCCTAGAGTTTGGGGAAGCATCTGATTGAAACAACTACACTAGACTGGCTGAAATGATGGACTCTGAGTTCAGTGAGGGACCCCATATCAATAAGTACAGTAGAAAGTGATTGAGGAAGACACCCAATATTTACCTCTAACTCCCACATATAGGTGTACCCCCTGCACACATGTATGCCCACATACATACAAACACTCATACATACATGTATGAACATCATAAACACAAGGACTCACAACAACAAAAATTAATATTTGGGGAAGTGTTGATGTAACCTTGCTTCCTTTCATTCGCCTACTTCAGGTAGTCTTTATAAACTCAATGTATGTGGTATCTGTGGAATATGTCATACTTGAGACACCCTTCTTTCTTTGCATGTGCTATTTCTGTCTCCTGAAAGGTTCTGTTTTCACCCTTCCATCTACCTGATTTACATTTTACCTTCAAGATTCAGTTCAAATACACTCTCCCGGGCTTCCTCTGTTCATTTAGATGCCCTTTCTCAACTCCCAGAGCACCCAACTCATGGTACTTAGGATGTTATTTCTGGGAAGAAAGAGGATATCTTATTTACTGTGATGAGTCCAGTATTTGGCATCTGGTAGATGTTTGATAATTGTTGAATAGATGAGATACTGAAGATAAGAGAGAAGAAACCACTGAAGCAAAATTTAATGAAAGAATATAGACCAACCCTTTGTTGATTCCTTATCTGCGATGTCCACACAAAGAAACAAAGCTGTCTTCTGGAATGCTATAAGTACAAGAAAATGAACTATCCAGCCTCTGGGGTCTTCCAGTTGCCTTTGGAGTCTAAAGTTCTGGGAGAATAATACATATCAGTATGAGTTTGATCTAGTCCTTTCAAATGGATTTATTATTCTTTATTTAAATAATGTATGACTTACCATTCCAGCTGAATGTCAGTAGGAAAAACTAATATGATGTTAGGCTTCCTAATACCTCCAAGTTAGATCTGCAAATGAAACTGAATGAAACTGAAAAACCTTGGCTATGAAATTTTGGAAGTTTCTTCACATTCCTGTTACTTTATTTGCATGGCCTATCTTTTTTATGTTTATTTTGACTTTTTAGAATCCTCTTATTGAGATTTTAAGTTCTCTTGGCATGTTTCATGAAAACATTTGAATCTCCAGAAAAAAAAATTGTATTTATAGCCATCCTTTTTTTTTCCCTGGCAGACACTTTTCCCCCTGTTCTTTTATGCCTTCTTTGCTCACTAATCTACTCTGCCATGGATTCTGACAGATGGAATATGTGATTAGTGGCATTTTGTATCTCAGTGTATAGACTTAAATTTAGTTACAGTGCTTCTAGTTGGAGTTCTGATTTGTCAAAATATTTTAGTCTTGCATAAAAGCTACCCACACATTCCTCTGACAAAAACAGTTCTTGCACACACAAAGATTTACAGCTTCCCTGCTTCTTGGTAATTCTGAACAGGTCACCTAGAGTGGCTGAAAATGACAGGCTTTCTTTCATCCTCTCTATTTTGGGTTTGAACATACACAGTGGAAGTTTCTATGTATACCAGTACTCAATAAGGGAGCTAATTTTCTCGCTTCTATTAAGAACTGTCTTCCAGCTTTCCTTTCTCTATTCACTCTTCAGCATGCCCCAGCATGGCTTTCACTCCAACGCCTTATGAGAACACTGTTTTAAATGCTGGTGACCTTTGTAACATTCTTGAACATTGATCATTTTGGAGGCAAAGAAAGACAAAGTGCTTTAATGTCTGGTGAAAATAAGAAAAAGAAATGAATTTTGGAAAAACAGGAGATAGTCTCCATTAGATAAAGAACAACCAAAATACAAATACACTTGTATCATGTTAATTAACTTTTGATTGACCCATAGTATATGAAGCTAGATTGCTACTCTTTTTTTAAAATTATTAAATTTATAGTTTGTGTATGCATGTATATTCATGTCCATTTGTGAGAGTGCCAATGTGCATGTGAAGGTCAGAGGACAACTTTCAAGTATGTTCTCAATTTTCCAGCTCCTTTGAGACAAATTCTCTCCAGCTTGCTCTGAAGAGCTTCATAGAAATTCTCCTGTATCATTCTCCCATCTTGTGAGCTTCCTGGAATTCTGGAATTCTGTCTGTGCCTCCCACCTTGTTGTCTAAGTGCTGGGATGGCAAAAACCCAAATAGCTTCCAGCTTCTTAAATTGAGTTTGAAGATAGAACTCAGGTACACATGCAACAAGAGTTTTATCGACTAAGCCATATTCCTAGGCTGATTACCATTCTTTCAACAAGAAAGGCTATCAAAATATTAGCAAAACCAGAAGTTTCTAAGTCTAGTAGACAGGTCTGATATGGTGACAAACACCTTTAATCCCAGAACTCAGGAGGCTGAGGTAGGAGGATCACTGTGAGTTTGAGGCCAGTCTGAGACTACATAATAAATTCCAGATCAGACTGAGCGAAAGTGAGACCCTTACCTCAAAAAATGGAGCCATTTTTCTTCCTAGAGCACGTAGCTGTCTCCCTTCTCTCCCGCCTTCTCACGCCTCTAATGAATCTGTTTATGCTCTAGAAGTGCACATATTTTTAGACAGGTTTTACTGAGACTGAAGTAGAGGGAGACATAAATAAAGTTACAGACACACACAAATTTAACATGATTGACTTCTATCATTGTTGCAATGATACTCCAGAAGGCTTCTTCTATGCCCTTACATGTGCACTGCATAGGAGTCAGGAGTGGTAAGAACACCATTGTGAAACAGCTTCCTCAGTAAATGAAAGCACCGTGCCAGTGTTGTCTATGCCAGAAATGTGTCAATCACCAAATTCAATAGCAAAGAAGCCCTGAGACATTACATTCAATGAAAGTCTCAGACATCCATAAAACAGAGCATTGGAAAAGTTATCAAATTTAATAAAAGTGAAAGAAGAATACAAGAAAACACTACGAAAAGAAACTCCCATACTAACCTCAGACAAAATTTCTGTAACATATTCCATTAATTTATATTGTGGCATACTCTGAGACCTGAAACCACATTTGCTAATCAGCTTGATCATTTTTTATTTGCCCCTTATTGTTTCTAGGGCAACCTGCTCAGCTGTGAGTTCAGTTAACCATTATGGACCTCATTTCCATGTGCCTTTCCTTACTTACAGCTTTTAACTGACTTTGGCTAATGGAAATCTCCTAAGAAAATGATGAAAAGGGAGAAAGTATAGATATTTATTCCATCAATTCTCTCCTTAGTCATCCAAAGATTGGCAGTCCTTTACCAAAGGACACAGATTCTATCAAGATTTCAGCTTATCTCTCTCTTTTCTTCCCCATCTTCTGAATACTATTATTTCCATTACATCTTTGTTTTTGGAGCTTCTGGAACCCTACATATTGTCAGTCTTTTGGTATTTCATCATCTCTTAATGTTTTCCCTTATTATGAATTTGCCTTTAATTAGTCTATTTATATGGCACCTTTGTATTGGGATTCTGAATGATGTGTACTGTTTATAACAACAGGAAGAGTATAAGTGAATTGTTGATTGGACTTTCTAAAGTACAAATTTGGCATCATAGATGAGACATATGACTTTTATAGAAAGTGTTCTTTAGGTGACTCTAGAAATATATCAATTTATAGTCAGGTTTGGCTGCTAAAAGCTCACAGTTTACGCAGATCCAGGAAAGCAAATAAAGGCTAAAAACTATAAGAAAATAAATCACTGATAGTTATAACATTCCCCAAGTAGTGCACCATATAGGCTTTGTGAAAACCATTCACTCACATGAAATTCACCCCCTTAGACAGGACTGTGTTATATATTAGAAAGGAATATGGCATATGTAAATACCATAAAAGAGAGAAAAGGGAAAAATAATACCAACTGCAGTAACTAGAAGAAAAGGTTATTATCAAGCAGATGAAAATCTTAGCCAAGGACATTGTCATGAATTCAAAGCAAAGAAGTAAATTAATGAAAAAGTTCAAAGAACTACAAGCACTCAGGGAAAAAAAACACAGTGAAATAACAGAAAGGTGAAATATAGATTGATGTGGTTCAGAAAGCAATGGGGGAAAAAAATCACAAAATTAAACCAACCAGAGAAACAACAATGAGGCAAACACTGTTCTTTTGACAGTAAGGAATATGAAGAAAAGACTTAGGAAAAGCAAATTGACCAAAACATAAAAGAAATTAAAAATGAAAAAATAAGGAGCAAGAAGCACATAACATTGATACACTCATGTTTCATGTATGGAATAGGAAATATTTTATTCAAATTTAGTAAATCAAGGAATGAATATATGTTTATCCAAAGGAGATAATCAATAGAAAAATCTAAGAAAAACAAATTCAAGAAACAAAAAGAAATAAAATAGAAGGAAATATATGTTCATATGTGTTCATTTCATTATTGCTCATATTGAAATGTGAGCAGATAGAAACCAAATTAGAAGTTTCTATGTCTACATGTGGCACAGTTTGTATGTATGATCAATTACCTATATGTACATTAAAATTATAATTGTGCAGATTACTGTATATAAATATAACTATTAATTATATATCTGTAATTATCTTTACAATTACATATAGATTAATATATAGAAAGATTATATAAAATATTATTATGCATATATAACTTTGAAAATAAGATGCATATAGACTTATGCATATATAAATTTTTAAAACAAAAGACAGCCAGTAGAAATTTGACAAACAGAATGACAGAGAGGAAATAAATCATATTTTGGAACATCTATGAACTATGGGTCAATTTCAAAGATATAACCCAAGCACAATTAGAATTTAAAAAGAAATAAAGGCAATAAAAGAATATTTGAATTGTTAACGGCATAGAATTTTATAAAATGAATATTTGCTAATAAGCTTCAGAATCAGAAATCACCAAGGAGGTAAACACTAAAATAAATATATAACTAGCCATATCATATTCAAATCTCAGAAATCTAAATACAAAAGAAACTCTTGAAAAAAAAATAAAAGAAAACCTTGAGGAAAGGTAAAAGGGAAAAATGTTCTATCAATATAGGAAAAAGAATAAGAATTATAAAATATATTATGAGAAATCAATCAAAAATAAGGCATGTATCATCTTGAATAAAAATAAAATATATTATCAATTATATTAGTTACCTTCTTACTGCTGGGACAAAAGAAACTTGACAAAAATAAGTTTAAGGGAGGATGGTTTTTTCATCTTACAGTTCCAGGTTGGAGTCCATCCAGGCAGGGAAGGAATGGGGGCAGGAGCTTGAGGCAGCTGGTCTTCCTCAGCACTCACTGAGGAAGCAGGGACTGATGAATTCGGCTGCTCAGGCATATCTCTCCCATTTTATACAGTCCAGGACCCCAGCCCATGGAACGGGGCTGCTCTGCCCACAGTTAGGTGTATCTTCCCACCTTCATTAATCTACTGTACATAATCTTTCATAACTGATTCTAGATCCTGCCAAATTGACAATCTAGCCCGGCATGGTGGTGCATGCCTTTCATCCCAGCACTCATGAAGCAGAGATGGGAGGATCTCTATGAGTTCTAGGCGGCCACCCTGAGTCTATAGAGTGAGTTCCAGGTTAGTCTGGGTAAGAGTGAGACCCTACCTTGAAAAACAAAAAATTAAAAAAAAATTTAAAGTTTATAATCTATACAAACCATTACCCAATCCTTTTTTTTTGTTCGTTTGTTTGTTTGTTTTTCGAGGTAGGGTCTCACTCTAGCCCAGGCTGACCTGGAATTCACTATGTAGTCTCAGGGTGGCCTTGAACTCATGGCAATCCTCCTGCCTCTGCCTCCCGAGTGCTGGGATTAAAGGGGTGCGCCACCACACGTGGCTCTCCATTACCCCATCCTAAAGCTCAATGTTCAACAAATCGAAGTCACTAGGGATTGTCTTAACTTATCTCCTTTAATATAATGCTGTTAATATAGTTTAAGAGACAGAAGTATATAAAATATTTGTATATATGTGTGCATACTATGCAAGCATGCAGATATATAATGACCTTGTTCTGGCACATAATAAGGCTACTACTTAATAAATCATTATTAAAAGCCACACATGGCACCCAAATTTTGAAGGGCTTTTAAAATCTTTTTGTTTTCATTTTTAATTGACATATATGGTTTGAATCTGCAATGTTCTTCACACATTGATGCTTTGATGGTTCAGTGTTTCAGTTACATTCTCTTCTCATTGCTTTGAACAAATACCTGACCAGAAGCAACTTAAGAGAGGAAATGGTTTATTCTGGTTTACATTTCAAGAGGATATAGTCCATTAAAGCGAGGCATGCTGGCTCATCACATTTCAGTGAGGAACCTGAGAGAGTGAACAGGAAGGGGCAGCTACTAATTTGAAAGTCCTGCTTTAGTGACCTACATCCTCTGGCAAGGTTCTACTTCCTAAAAATTGAACAACTTTCCCAAATATCACTACCATCTGGAAACCAAGCCTCGAAATACATAAGCTCATGTGGAACTTCTTACATTCAAACCACACCACTCAGTTTCCAGATCATTGTGCTATTTTGAAGCCAAGGAGCACTTAGGAGGTTTGGCCTGGCTGGTGGAAGAAGGCTGATAGGGGCAGACCTTTGAATGTTATACCACCTCCTGGTTCAAGCCTGATTAATTGAGTGATTGATTTTGCTTTTTGTTCTTTCACAATATTTGAGAATATTTATCTTCTCCCTACCTTGAATTCTGTCACTCATTCCCCAACTACAATGGACCAAAAGTTTCCTGAAGTGGCAAGACACAATAAAACTTTTCTCCCTTAGGATATTTCTGTCATATATTTTGATTACAGGAACACAAAATAACTAATTCAGCATATTAGTTGTACATATTAATAGATGCACATACATAATGGCTATGTTGCAATCTTGGTTTCTAATCCATTTTCCAATATAATTAAGGGACTCTTGAAAAAAATGGTTGATTTTGTGGTTTGAACAGTAAATATACAGAGTCTGAAATGTCTAATAAACTTGTGATCAAGAAGTAAGAACTGCTAACAAATCTAGAACAATTGGTAGAAATAGGATAGACACAAAAGGGCAAGATAAAAACTCCAAGGAGCTAAATATGAACAATTTGAGCAATAGAATAAAGAAGGCCATGTTAGATTATCAACTAATATGTTAAGTAAATATTTGTAGCCATACTTATACCAATAAATGACCAACTGCATTAATAAATTTTGAAGATGGGGATAAACATACAGTATAGAATTGCATACAATCTCTGCAGAAACTATTATCAAGGATTTTGAGTATAATTTTCCTATCAAGTGTGTGGTAAACATAGTGGTATTTTTCAAAGTATAGAAAGGAACTGGAAAGATAAAATTAATTTTACAATGAAGAATGAAAATGGGACTTTATGGGAATTTTGCCAAAATGTATCTTCTCATTCTAATCATGAGTAAATCCATTAATATTACATTGTAGCAAAGAATTTGTATACAAAGTCTTGAGATTTTGTGAAAGGCTGAAGTTTAAAGGTAATGTATTGATCAATCTGGTAAAGGAAAATTCAAAGTAGCCCAGCATTTGGGCCATGGCATTTTTTTGTTTGTTCGTCTTGTGTGTGTGAGGGGGCAGGGTGGTATGTGTGGAGTATGCACATGCATTTTCTGTGAACTCACCTGACATGGCCAAAGCAAAACCTCAGGTGTACTGTTGTTCCATCTCTCTTCCACCTGTTCTTATTTTAGCCAGAGTCTTTCACTGAGTCCAGAGCTTGCCTTTTTTTAATGTGACCAAAATTCTTAAGTTTCTGCTACCCTGTGGGGATGGGGTTACATATACACGTGGTCATACCCACCAGTTTATACGGGTGCTGAGCATTGAACACAAGCAGTCTGTTAGGCCTCTTCATGCTTTCATGCTTGCACAGGAAGTGCTCTCCAGCCTCGATGGATGGTTTTATTCGATGCTTTCATCAGGGTGTTGCAGTCAGCATCACATTGCTAGTACAAATATCCAACCAGGCACAGCTTATTGGAGGAAGATGTTTATTTCAGGCTTACACAATCCAGGAGAATCTGTATCTGTATCGATGGCTAAAGAAGATGCTTGTTTTTATTGATCCAAGTACAGAGAAACAACCGCAGCTAGCAAACAACAACCAGCAAGCATGACCAGCCAGAACTCAAACTGCTCTGAACACATCTAGAAGGGCTGGACTCAGATCCACTCCCAAACACAGCTTAGGGCTATACTCCAAAATCCACCATCACGTGATACACCCCACTGTAGCAGGGATCTGCATACCAGGGGCTCACATAGGAAGTTTAATCAAAAATGCCTGAGTCTTTGGGACCATATAGTGAAACTATCACATTCAAACTGCCATATTCCACTCCTGGCCCCCATAGACTCATGACCATCTCACAATCCAAATTGTATTCACCCCAAATTTAAAGGTTCCATAAATTTTATCAACTTCAAGACTATTCCAAAGTCCCAAGTCTCATCTGAGATTTGAGACTGTCTCTTAACTCTTAATCATCAACAGATGATGGCATGGAATAAAAATTTGCATTGTAATTAGGCACAAAAGGAGCGATTGGACCAATACAAAATCTAAACACATCAGGTAAACATCTAACAAACATTTGTAGTTCAAGTGCTACATCTATGATCAGTGATGACAGTCTCTGGGTTTTCTATTTCTCCTTTCTAATTTGGCTAAGTAACCGGGAAAAACTTTCATCTAGAGCCAACAGCACTCCATAGTAGTCTTTGCACAGTCTTGGTATATCCAAAACATCTTTGGCTCTATACTGTAAACCACAGTCCATCTTCATAACTTTACATAATGGCCTTTTGGCTTTCAATACAGAGTCCTCACTCTGTTACACAATGCTGCATCTCAAGAGCAGCTCCACATCAATTTGAGACAATGGCCTCGTTGTCCTCTACACAGGGACAATATCCTGTTTTATATGTCACATCTGCGTATTAGCTCCTGGAAACATGCGTAATGACTCACTTCCCTGCATTTTTCAAGCTTTCAAAACATTACCAAGTGTGCAGTGGCACAGCCAATCATTAATCCAGGGGAAATAAACTTTGAACTTGAAGAACAGGATACACTTCTAGAATTTTTTATGTTGCTTCTTTGTAAAAAAGTTTTCATTCCTACTTATTTCCTGGGTTTATTTCACCCTCAGGCACCTTTTCTTCCTTTGATACAATGCAAAGCTGTTGGCCTGCCCTTAAGAGTGATAATCTGCTTAGCAATTTTGCCAAAACCAGTCTCTATGCCTGTAACTTTAAACTTGCTTGAATTTTTCTTGTTATAAACCAAATATCCTTCATATCTTTCTGTTCTATATATTCTGCCAAGCACACCCATCCATTACTTTTAAATTCAACCTTCTTAAAATTCTTAGGGCTTGGGCATAAGAATGCAGCTAGCTCTCATGCCAATAGCTCAGTCCCAACAAAGTTCTCTGCTGTCTCTTCTTCCCCTGTGATAGTTCAAAAGCCAGGCCTTCACAGCCTACAGTTCTGTCTGCACTTAGGAATTTCAAACTCTCACCATTATCACCCATAAAACTTGGCTTACCACTTTAAAAGCCTTTTTGAAAGCCAAGTATCAAGCCATATTCCTCCAGCAAAGACATTCCAAAAGAAGAAAATCCACAGGGTAAGATTCATGGCAGTAATGACCCACTTTTCTGGTACCAAATTATTATTGAAGTCAGTTTTGTGTTGCTGAGATGAAGATCAATTCAGACAAGTGTATGTCAGGAAGAGATTTATTTCAAGCTTATAAAATTCAGGGAAATCTCCAACAATGGTTGAGAAAGATGCTTATTTTCATAGATCAAAGCAGAGAGAAACACCAACAAATGAACACCAACACAGTAAGCATGAAAAGCCAGACTTTAAACTGCTTTGAACACCCTTAGTAGGGCTAGTCAGATTTGCCCCCAAAAACACCCTAAGGTCGCCCTCCAAGATCCACCCATCCTCAAGTGACATACACACTCCATTAGCAGAGATCTGCCTGCTAATAAATAATAATAAATAATAAATAGAAAGTTTCATAAAAAAAATTGTCTGACTCTATGGAGCTCTACATTCAAACTATCACATTCAAACTACCATACCAGATGTATCACAAGAATTGGGGAAAAAAGGGCAGATGAGAAGACTTGAACATCTTGAAGTTTGGTAAGAACAATTGTGTTACAACTGGAATAATGGAAGGCATGGCTACTGAGGAGATCTGCACATCTGCACCAATACAAAGAAGTCACAGGCTCTACCCTTCAACAAAAGTACAGAAGACTTGAAGTTATATAAGGACTCTTCAAGCTTTTCATCCATTGCATATCAAAGGGAATAGTAATGCAGATTTATTCAAGGGACTTTCCGCTGAGAAGAGAGTACCTTCAGGACTTGCTGATTGCAAAGAACAACCAGAGAAATGTTTTGCTACTTCATCCTTCCAGGAACTCAGAAATTGTTGCAGAACAGTCCTTGAGTCTAACTATTGGCAGCAGACCTGTATGCCATGCATATGACTTTGGTTTTGCAGGAATATAAAATTCAATAGTTTCAGGGCCATTAAAGCTTCAACAGAAAGCCTGGGGGTGAGGGGTTAGACAATGTGTAATGTCAGAATTCCACTGGTTACTGTGTAAAGCTGTGAGAGTAAAGCTAATGCTTCAATGAACAACCCCAAAACATGGAGATGCCGGGAACATGGAACACATGTGTTGCGGTCAGCTTTCTTAGTTGCTGCACAGAAAGAACCCAAGCAAAAGCAGCTTGTGGAGGAATGGGTTTATTAGGCTTACGGACTCAAGGGGAGACTCCATCCTGGCAGGGAAAACGGTGGCATGAGCAGAGGGCTGGACATCACCTCTGCCACAGCACTGCAAACAGCAGCAGGAAGGTGTGCCAAATACTGGCAAGGGGGAGCTGGCTTATAACCCCCATAAGCCTGCCCCCAACAACACAGCTTCATCGAGGTTGTAAAACCCAAACTGCCATCAGCTGAGGATTGATCTATCAGAACACATTCAATTGTTTGTGGGGGACACCTGGATCAAACCATGACAACATGCCAGTGAAATTCACAGGCAGTGAGCAGAGAGTGTAGGAGAGGGGTCATATGTACGACAGTCATCAAAAAAGCCTTAGAGCGAGACTGACCAACTCCAGTGGCATTCACAACACACAGCCATGCATCCCAGATGGCAGACAAGATGCTGACAAACTTTATGTCCATCCTGCTCGGTTTCCATCTTGCTTTTGTCTGACTCCTTTTTTTTTTTTTCTATGCAAACATTCATTCTTCCTTTTGGAATGGGAGTATTTATTCTGTGCCATTGTATCATGAGATATGTAACTTTCTTTCTGGTTTTACAGATGCTCAAACTTCTGTGTTCCCTTGATTGTCAGAGGAGACTTTTGATGTGGACTTTTGCACAATTCTAGGATTATCAAGACTTTGGGGCCTTTGGAGATGAACTGAATGTTTTATAGTATGTGATAAGCATGATCTTTTAGGAATAACGGGTAAAATGTTATGGCTTGAATGATAAACCCATCATGGGATCATGGGTTAAAGATTCGGTTCTCAGTTGATGAACTATTTCAGAAGGCAATAGAAACTTTTATAGGAGGGGATTAGTCGGAGGAAGTAGATCATTGGATGAGTACCTTTGAAGGGTATATCTTGTCCATGAACTATTCCTCTCCCTCTGTTTTATAACAAACGCAAGGTGAGCAGTTTCTACCAAATTCATTAGTTGCTATAATCCTCTGCCTTTCCTCCAACAAAAACCAGTGAATGTAGCTGACCATAAACTGAAGCCATTAGCCAAATAAATCTTTCCTCCTTTAAGGTGTTTCTCTCAGACATTTGTCAACATGACAAAATGTCTAATAAATGCATTGGTGAAATTAACAAGTTCACACACATTACAAAAAAACTGACAAATTATCTTACTTAACCAAATATAAAGATTAATTTTATTCAAGATGAATAAATGTCTTTTCACTAAAACAACTTTATCTTTTAAGATGGGAAATAAATGTATGAGCAAAGACTTACCTGACATGTACAAGTTTATAAACAATAAATAACATAAAAAGAAAAATGCTAGGAGCTGATCATCAACAAAGAAACTAATTAAGCTGAACACAGATACAAAACTAACACTCCAACATAGGCTTTTTGAATGGTAAAGTTTGTAATAACCAGTGAATATTTCTGTACTAAGTATAACACTGTAAATCAAAATACAAATTACATATAAAGAAGAAAAATACATAAAAACTTACCAGAGGTAGCTCTGGTCTTGACATACCAAATGAACCACACTAAATATTAAGTATATTTATAAGTACACTTTAGTATGGAGGTTTCTCAACAATCTAAAAACAGATCTACCATTTTTCTAGCCATATACCCTAAAGACTCTATGTGTCACTTGCTAAGCCATGTTTGTTGTTGCTTTATTCATAATGTCTAAGAAATGGAATCAGCCCAGATGCCCATCAACAAATGAATAGATAATGAAGATGGTAGAAATATACAATGGAGTTCTACTCAGTGGTAAGAAAAAAAAAATTCCTGGGAAAATGGGTAGACCTTGAAAAAATTATACTAAATGATGTAACTCAAATTTAGGAAAAAACACCAAGTATTTTCTCTCATAGGAATAGTTTGATTTGTTTATAAGTTGTAGCAAGCATCAGGACTACTGGTTAGGAAGATAGAATAAGGTTTGGTGAGAGGAGAAGCAGGGAAGGTAATATTAGAGGAGGGGATGGTAGACATGCAAGTGGAGAAACAGAACACAGGGTTAGAAGGGTCTGGAGAGGGCAGTCACAAAACTAAAGGTAACACGAATCAGTACCAGAGAAATATAACTCTTTGTTAGCTGATTAAAAGGCATAATTCTTTTGGAGAGAGAGAGAGAGAGAGAGAGAGAGAGAGAGAGAGAGAGAGAGAGAGAGAGAGAGAGAGAGAGAGAGAGAGAGAGAGAGAGATATTGTGCAGAAGCATCAAGCTGGGGAAGAGAAACTTTTACCCTAAAACTATAGTCTATTACAGTTAACCCCAGTGACTGAGTGCCAGAATTGGGTCATCTACATGGTGAGATGTTGGTCAGAGAGGCCCATGAGGCCACCAAAACAAAGTAATGGTCACTCACCAGAACTAGGTGGTAAAACCCTGTCATCCCAGCACTGGAGATGCAGAGGGAAGATGAACTCTAGGGCTTACTGGCTAGCTAGTCTAGACATTTCTATGATCAGTGAAAGACTATCTCAAAAACAGAAGGTGGAGACTCACTGAGGAAGACATCTAACATCAATCTCTGGCTCCATGCACATGCATGTGTGCACACATGCAGGAATGCCTGGTCACATCATATGAACACACACACAGAGCAATAAGTTTTTTTAATTAAAAAGGAATTGTTGAATAAAAATTTGGTACACAATTTTCAGATTATTATGAAGTAATATACAGTAAAAGCACAGGAGATGATAATCTCTAAAACCAAGATCAAATGATATCTAAAAGTAGGATACATAGCAGAGGAGACACACTAATTATAAAATAAATAAAAAATTACATAACAAGGAATGATGTTACAAACATTAAAATATTGCCTAAGGAAATTTGAGGACATAATTACAAAAAAAAAGAATAGTAAAAATCAATCACTTAGTAAAGGGAACATTTATACCTTTAGATAAATTTGGGAAGATTATTAGTAGGGATAAAATGTAATAACACATAAACTACTGGCCAACCAAATTATAAAAAGCAGAATAGAGAGGCACCACAAATATAACAAAGGACAACAATAATGGAGAGATTCAGTAACATATATTTTTAAAGATATTAAGTACCATACTTAATAGAAATTTTAAATCCTAAATTAGATGAATTCTTTATCTAAAAAATATATTTGAAAACTAACACAGAGACTTTAAACAGGGGCTAAAGAGATGAGTCAGCAGTAGCCACCTGGGTTCGATTCCCCAGTACTCATGTAAAGCCAGATGCACAGTGGTACATGCATATGGGGTTTGCTTGCAGCAGCTGGAACCCGAGTGTGCCCAGTTTCTCTCTGTCTCTCTTCTCTCTGTTTCTCTTCTCTCTCTTTCTCCCTCTCTCCTTATAAATCAATAAATTAAAATATAAAAAGTAGATTTTAGAAAAACATTTATCAAAAAATCTCTAAACAAAAATAATTTTCAGAAGTCCTATGGTGTCTTCAACAATACCAAAAAAATGCTATTCTTAGACCACTTCACAGGGGATTTATACCACTTTCAATTGTTAGCCCCTAATAGATATGAAACCAGATTAAGGAGCAAAGAACAGAATAGAATATTCTCACTCATAACTGTAGATATAAAAACTCTGATGATCAAGTTCTGAACATGACTGTGCTTAATGGCAAAAGGCTAGACACATTCCTAAGATAAATTAATTACTATACCAGTTATACTACTATTATTTATAATGCTTTCAGACCAGCTAAAGGAAAGATGAGTGAATAAAAGAAAATAAGCATTTCAACAGGCAGAGGAAATTATTTGCATATGACATATTAGGAAACCCTAGTGAAAAACCTGAAAATAACAATAAAAGACTTCAATAAAAGGGCTAGGTACAAAATCAATATACAAAACTAATGGCCTCAATAAATACAATAAAAGCCTATTAGAGTATATAATGGAAGAAATAGATCATTTAACTCAGGTGATTCTGAGAACACTGACTAGGAGCAAACTTAGAAAAGTATTCGAAGCTCTTGACACAGGAAATATTAAAGGTGGAAAGCAGCGACTTTTCTGGAATACTAAGGCTGTGAGAATTAGTTCATAAATTGAAGGTGACTCTAATCAATTAAAAACATGCAAGTCAGTGAAGAAGGGACAGTCTTCTATGAACAGAGCTTGGAAAGCAATAAATCTTACCACTTAATTCACACCATGTACAAATATTAATGCTAGATGGATTGCAACTGTAAAGAGAAAACTGTGAAGTTATTAAATTAGAAACAGAGGCAAGCACATTGAAATGTGGGTAAGCATGAAAATTCTGAAATGTATACAAATTATGATAGCCAAAAGGTAAAACACTGCTCAATTTAGTAATTCAAACTTAATATTCACCTATCAAAATACACCATTAAGACTCTATAAAATAAAAACCAAGAAAAATTGGGGCAGGGGAAATGGCTTAGTGTTTAAAGCATTTGCTGTACAATTCTGAGTACCTGAGTTCAGATCCCCACATCCCAGATAAAAGCTCAAAACTGTGTTGGGTTTCTGTCATCCCAGTGTGCCTATAGCAAGAGAGGAGGCAGAGATGGGAGAATTTCTGGAAGCTGATGAAATTACAAGGATAAGAACAATGATGGGCTGGAGAGATTGCTCAGTGGTTAAGGCACTTGCCTCCAGTGCCAAAGGCCACAGTACCCACATATGCCAGACCCACAAGGTGGTGGCCCTGGTGCTCTCTCTCTCTATCTCTCTTTCTCTCTGTGTGTGCTTGAAAATGAATAAATAAAACATTTTTAAAAAGAAAAGATTAAAAAAAACAATGAGAGACCATGACTCTAAAAAGATGGAAGGCAAGAATCAAACTGAAAGTTATCCCCTGACCTTAATTGAACAACACTTTTTATTACCCTTTTCTTTATTTTTTTTCATATTTATGGTCAATAATTAGATATATTGTATGAGCAAGTCTTGTGATGGTGCACCAATTTCCCTCCTTCCTGTCCCCAACCTGTTGGGGGCCC
Source organism: Zapus hudsonius (assembly GCA_004024765.1). Classification (NCBI taxonomy): domain Eukaryota; kingdom Metazoa; phylum Chordata; class Mammalia; order Rodentia; family Dipodidae; genus Zapus; species Zapus hudsonius. The sequence continues at coordinate 37,695 of PVHP010001599.1, forward strand.
TCCTCAGGGAGCTAGCTGGACCAGTCCATGGGATAGGGGGTTATGGATTGTACCAGAGGTAGAGGTAGCTAGTGTCTTTTTGTTTGTTTGTTTGTGTGTGTGAGTGTGTGTGAGTGAGTGAGTGTGTATGTGTGTGTGTGTGTGTGTGTGTGTGTGTGTGTTTGTGTGTGTGTGACTCTAGATATTCTACCCCACCATGGCTCTTACAAGCTTTCCACTCCCTCTTCCGCTCAGATCCTTGAGTCATGGTGGGTGAGTTTTAGGTCTGCTTTACTGTTGAGTTCTTAAGACTGCAACACTTTTACACACACATGTATTCAGCTATATTAAAAGAAAATCAACTAAAATCCAGGATAAATAAAAGACCCCCATCAGTAAGAAATGAGCATAACCTAACAGAGGAGAAGGGATTGAGCAGCAGTTCACAGTAGTTGACATCTCAAAAGCCTATATAAACATATCAAATTGTGTTCAGTTTCATCACCACACATTTACCACAATAGATAAAATAGCAAAACAAAATAAAAAACTAGAAACCAGATAATACAGTGTCAGTTTGAGCATAAACAGAGCAGGTGAAACTCTCTCTCTCCGGGCAGAAATGGACATTCCTGAAACATTTTTAAGAGCCAGGAAGCACACCGAAGCTGACCACATGTGCATACCCACATGTCAGTTCTGTCGGATCATTATCCCCAAATAAAAGGGTATCACAGAGCCCCTCTTTAGAAAAGCCAAAGCATATTCACAGGCTAATGTCTGTCTATCATTAGAAAAATGGATGAAAAGTAGTAAATTCATGGAGTACTAGGATTCTTCAATAAGAATAAACAATCAACAGCTATAAGTAATATGAATGAAACTTACATTTTTTTTTTTAGCCAGACACAAATGAGCGCACAGTCACGGCTCATCTCTGTTTTAGTCAAGATCATGGTCACCTTTGGGAGGAGGCAGAAGGGTGTTCCAGACAGCTCTTAGTTTCTTTTCCTTGATCCTGGTGAAGGTTTCGCAGTATGCCCACCTTTTTAAAAATGAGTCAGGCTATTTATTTAGGATAGATAGATGTTCTTCAGAAACAAAACTGGTTAAGGCAAAAGTTTAGAACAAGATAAGCTCCGCTTTTCATAGAAAAACTAGCATTAAAAATTAACTATGAGTGTCCAGGCATGTCCATGCCCTTTTATAATCCCAGAAATTAGGGAGGCCTGGGAAAGAGGACTTAAATTGTAAACCAGCCTGAGCAACACAGTGAGATCCTATTTCTTCCTTTCTTTCTTTTTTGAAGTAACTAGGGGATTATGGAAGTTGAAGAGTGAGAACAAAGTAACTTTTTATTAAATCATATTTAATGAACACTATAATTTGAACCTGTCATTGCTCTCCCCCAAATGCATTATCTGCTTTGTTTCTTCTACTCTGTTCAATATTCTGAGGAGACTGAATTTCTTGGATTTTTTCTCTCAGACAGATAAGCTAACAGTGTGGGCACCATCAAGAAGATAGAGGCTGGATGCAGGAGGAGAAGGACAGGCAGGCATGTCCTTGACCATGCTCCTCTGTCCTGAGACTGTAATTGGACATGTGGCTGATCTCCTCTGTGGACAGAGAAGCTTTATTCCAGCCTCTTTAAAGGCTACAGGTGGGCTTCGTTTATGACAGCAATGGTCCCTCTGTGTGTCCTGTGTGTCTTCAGGGATATGATATATAAATTTCCTGGGCTGGGGAGACGGCTCAGCAGTTAAAGGCACTTACTTGCAAAGCCTGACACAGCCTGGGTTTGATGCCCAAGTACCCATGTAAAACCAGGTGCACAAAATTGTGCATTGGTATGGAATTTGTTTATAGTGGTAGGAGCCCCTGGTGCTCCCCGTCTCTCTCTCTCTCTCTGTCTCTCTCCCTTGCAAATAAATAAATAAATAAATAAATAAATAAATAAATAAATAAATAATGATTTTTAAGTTTTCCTTTAATTGCTACTCTCTGGTTGCTTCACCCTGTCTTGTTCATTCCTTTAACTTTGCCAAGCCCTGTGCTCATCCTGTGTTTAGTTGTCTTCAAATACTTTTCTTCTTTCCCTGAGGCAGGGTCCCACTATAGCCTAAAACTAACTCTGTAGCAGAGGCTGGCCTCAAATTCAAAGTGATCCTCCTACCTGAGCTTGGGATTAGAGGCATGAGCCACCATACTAGTCTTCAAAAAAATTTTTTAATGTGTAGCACTTGTTGTCTACAAGAACCCTAGAACCTACTCTCAGGTGAACAGAAATATACTCTCAGGAATACTCAAATAGATTATTGAAACACATGAAAATCCAGAAACACTGAAATTTAGTATATGATAAATGTGGCAAAATGTCAGTGAGAAAAATTATAGAATTCTAGCCCATGTTTTCTCATCTAAAAATCATCTCCCTACTTCAAAATTATATCAATTTAGAAAAAGCTCGACTCAGGGAACTGAGCGGAAGAGGGGGCAGAAAGATTGCGAGAGCTGTGGTGGGGGAGACTATCCAGAGGCATGACACCCTTCAGTATAACATACTTGGGCCAGGAGAACCGGGCTGAGTACTAGGCTATCCATGGTCCCCTGCCACAAGGACTGATCCAGACGGCCCACGGAGGAGGATATCCAGCTGATTGGGAATGGGGAGGGGGGCATTGGGGAATTGGGGATAACAACTCATTGTTGGCCCACTGAATAATGTAACTCATTATGGACAATAAAAAAAAATAAAAGAAAAAAGCTATAACCACAATATTTTGCTTCTAGTCAGAGACCATTGCCTGAATCTAGACCAGGGGCATCTAGATCCATGGCAGGATCGTCAAAACTAATACAGAAGTCACACCTCTACATCCTTATTGTATCTTTGGACATATGTAGTTAATATTTTGTATCCTCTTGGTGAAAATTTTAAGCAATTTAAGCCCTTACATTTGTTGAAAACGTTTATTAAAGCTGAACAAGTATCAAATTCTTACTCTCAAAGCTGTTTTCCACCAAGACCCAAAAACCCAGCTTAGAGAAGCAGAGTTTTCTATCAGATGCCTTGGCAGGTGAGAAAAGTAAGTCTCTTTTTACTTAAGGAAGAGACCAAAAGAGTCAAGGGACGGTTGCAGATATACACCCTATTTTGCCAACTAAGACTGCCCCGTAGACAACGGATCCTGTCCCCACTCACTGTCAGAAAGTTGGCCTTAAAAACACCCACTCTGAAGCTTCCCCAACCATTTTGGCAGACCTCCAAAGCTTAATTGGCTTAGAGTTAACAACTTTATATCATAGGTCAATTCATTTAGTTACCTAGGGGTATATTTTTATAACCACTTTAGCTTGGAGATACACCAGAAACTATCTCTGAATAAACTAGGAATTTAGTTGTCATCTTGCTAATACGTTTATGTTTCCATGGACAAATGGGAATACCTGTTTTGACTTTTTCCAGCATAAAATAAATATGACAATGTAATATAAATTCGATGGCAAATTCTACTCTTTGGCATGTAATTTTGGAATCAATAGTACCCTGTTAGTGATCTATCAGAATAGACGTGACTCTAAAAGTGTTTGAGAATCACATGGCTTGTTAAAAATTTTGCTTTTTAAGTTATCTGATGTTCAGTTTAATTCCTATTTAAATTATGCTAGGAAAAAATAAAAACTGGGCTGGAGACAGTGATTAGAGGTCAAGAACAGCCTTAACCCTTCACTGATTTTCTCATTTCTGGGATTTTACCTGAGAAGGTCTTTTCAAGTTATCTGATGTTCAGTAGTGTATAACTGTTTGGCAGGAGACTAGACTCAGATTTCAGCTGCCTGTGAGTGAACTCACAGGGCACATTCCCATTGCTCTTCAAATGCAATCGCATGTGCGGCTGCCTGCTTGTAAGGTCTCAGCTCCTCTTTCTCTGCCCACCGTGCTCTGCAGCAGCTTCCTTGCTGGGTCTCCACCTCAGCCGGGCTGCTTCTTCCCCTGAGACCTGGAAAATGGCTGCTCTTCATGCCTGTAAACCTTCCTGCCTAATCTCATCAGGACTAGTTCCTTCTTCTCATTGAAACGTGACTCAAGCCATCTTCCAGGGAAGCTCTGCTCATCTTCCCATTTATTCCCCTTCACACAATCTGGTTATGTCATCTCTAGAGCACTCGCCCCTCTTAAATGAGTTTATTGACATGTTTATCAGCTAGTTTCCAAACAGGCTGTCATCTCTGACTAGTTACCTGTATTGCTCACCAGTTTATCTCTGGGGCCTATGGCAGGATGAAGCACATATTCAGTTCTCAATAAATATTTTTAAATATGTCTTAATTGAATGTGTAAATAAATAAAGCAAGGTTATCACAGTTGAGACGTGCTGGAAAAGAAACATCCAAAAATTTACCTTTAATGATTTATAAACAATTGTAACTGATTAATATGTTATGTCCTACCATAGTCTTCTAGAAGATTTCTTGGAGGGCTGGAGAGGTTGCTCAGTGGTTAAGGCACTTGCCTGCAAAGCCTAATGACCTGGTTTTGATTTCTGCAGTACTCACATAAAGCCAGATACACAGTGGCACATGCACTAGGAGTTCATTTACAACAGCTGGAGGACCTGGCTACTCTCTGTCTTTCTCTCTCACTTTTTCTTTCTCTCTCTCTCCTATCTCTGCTTGTAAATAAATAAAAATACTTTAAAAAGAAGATCTATTGAAAATGTCTATCTTGGATATTTTTATGCAAGAATAATGAGACATTTGTGTGCTCTCCTCTGGGATCATATGTCTCTAATATCCAATTTTCTTTCTGTTTCTGAAATGCCAAGAAATTCAGGATCAAAGTGGTGCATTTGTAGTATAGTATTCACCCACCTAGCCGAATATGACATGTATTTATTCATTTTATCATATTCTGTTACACTCATTTCTATAAGTTGTTTCAAATCCTTTTTAAATTATGATAGAAGAAATGAAAACTGGGCTGGAGAGATTGCTCAGTGGTTAAGACTTTTGCTTGCAAAGCATATTGGCCTGGGTTCAATTCCCCTGTGACCACATAAAGCCAGATGCACAAAGAGGCTCATGCATTTTGATTTTGTTTCCAGTGGCTGGAAGCCCTGGTGCACCCAATTCTCTCTTTTCTCTCCTTGCAAAATAAATAAATAAATAAAAATATTAAATAACTAAATAAAAATTGAATAAATATGTGCATGTGTTTAACAGGCAGCTTAATTCCCAATCCTGTTTGTGAATCCTTCATTCTTCAACACCCTCTGAACCAAGGCATCTCTTAAATCCTTTAGTTATTATGCAGCATTTAATGAGGTGCTATCCTATATTCTATTTCATAACTCTGATAATATTTTAAGTCCATCTATAATTATATATGTTTTTCATGGTACCTAAAATTATACGCCAAATAATAGGGGCTTGGTGGACCTTTGTTAAATTAGTAGATCAACAAATGACCCAACATGTCTTATGACACAATAAAAATGTAAAATTGTTTTTAAAACCTCTAGACAAACACGAATTCAGTACAGTCCACCTAATTCTGGAGTTAGTCCTATCAAAGCATGGGAAAATAGAGAATTTTTGGCATAATGGGATTTTTTTTTGCAAGAACAAAGGAAGCATTAGGGTTCCTCGACTATATAAATAACAAGAGGCAGTCACGCCATGTTTTCAGGATGCACAGTGGTACTAGACACAGATTTGTCAAGTGTGCATGGCTTTTGTATTGATTCTAAAAGTGCTTTTTGGATGAACTTTGAAAGCCATTTGCTGAGTGTGGGATTTTGCAGGCTTGGGGTTGTCAATAAATGTGTTTTGCTGCAATTAATAACTATATGCTCTTGCACCTGTGGCGAAGATGAAGCGTCTTTCTAATTTCATGTTCAGCAATAAACATGAGCGACTGTCTGCATGATTCCTCTTTTGATTCCAGCTGCCAACAGTTTGGAATGCTTTGAGTCCAGCTAACTACATTCCCTCATTAGCTGGTGTCCTCATTTATTTTTCTGCCTAAATGGCTAGAGCAGTCATTTTATTTAGCTCATTCGATTCTGTTGAGGAAGATACCAGCAAATCAACACCTGTCACTTTTCAGTAAATCCTGGGAGGAAATGGGCTTTGTAGAGATTTTCCTTGGCAGCAAACAGAATATCCACGAATTGCAGTAAATGACTGGATTCTATAAATCGGCCATCTTTAAAATGTGGGGTGAGCAGGCTTTTGTTCTGGATGTAATTAATCCAAATCACTTATAAGACAATGAAATTTAATTATGGGTTCTTCCTTTCTAAGAACCCACCAATTATTGTTAATGGACTTTTCCTTGGTCATAGGTAGTGAGACAAATTTATTGAGATTATTTTTCTAACAGTATTTGTTTTTATCATTTTACCTTTAGTACAGTAGATTTAGAAGTAATAGACCAAATATTCTGTTTTTAGTAATAGACCAAATATTCTGCTGACCTGTTTAGTTTCCGTGTTTTAGAAAATAATTTAAGACCTAAATTTCTGATTCATTTTTATATGCATTCTCTGAATTTAGAGGATTTCTACCTCTGTGACCTGCTGGAAATATTCCCTCTCATCTCTGAATAGCCAAGTGTCTGTTTATACATTGAATTTTTTTATAACTTTGTGTTTGAGAGTCCAAACATAGCAATCTATTTCAAAGTTCACTCTGATTTTATCAGATCCTATAGTGGCTCAATTGTTGTTTAATTCCTTGAATGTGTATTAAGAAAGATAATGTGGATCTAATGATCCTTATATTTATAAAGGGTTAAGCTACCCCTAGAAATTGGTGCTTTCTTTTTTACAACTACCTTTAAGAATAAATTTTTATTGAATTTCTGCTGTGTGCTAGGCCAATTTCTATAATAGTCTGTGAATTATCTTACATGCCTCAACTGCAATTCTATAAGCCAGTTGTTGCCTCTCCCCACTATCTGACTATGAAGGAAAGGTAGGCCAAAGATTTGAGGGAGGATGGTACAAGTTATTTAAGCACATTGTGGTTAGCAACAGACTCTAAATTCAAGAAGACTTAGATTTATACTGCAGGCCTCTCATTTGAATGGAAATTAAAAGTATACGTACATGTAACATGGGTACTTGTTGCTCTAAAGCACACTGTGTTCTTGCTATTGCAAAGCAATGTGTTTGACATACCAAATTCCTATGTGTGTGTGCCTGAAGTGCACAGGTTCCCCTTTAGAGAGGATTCAAAAGTGATGGCTAGAGCCATCATTAGCATGGACCTCCCTGATCTAGCTCTGCAGCACCAAAACTTCCTGCCCATCTTCCTTCAAAGTTTCATCCAGATATCTATTTCCAGGAATGATTCTGCTTGGCTTTGGAGTCAGTCAAAATTACTATTATCATAGTCCTTGACCCCAGTTGACTTGGAAGTCTCACCTAACCTCTGATATCAAAGCATTGCTTCGTGCTGTAGAGTAGTTGGCTGTGTCTTCAGCTGAGAAGAAATATTGCTCTGCACTAGTCATAGATCTGCGTTGTGAATGGAGTTTACAGCCAGCATGGTTACTGTACCAAGAGAATTTCTAATTCTGGGATCCACTGAAATTATTTACAAGTTATCTAACTGGAGTTAGGGTGTGTGATTAATCAAAGGTGTCTGTAAATTCTTCACTCTTCCATTAAGAGATGGAGTGTAATTCTTCTCTCCTTGAATCTAAACTGCCCTTAGCTATTCATGCAATTAAGCTAGAGAAAGCAGAATGAGTGACATCCTGGGAGTCCTAAGACAAGATCATAAGAAGGAGTGTCACCTCCACTTTGTCAATTGAATGAAATGGTCACTCTGGGAAAACCATTTGACATGACTCAGCCTCAAGGTCCAATAAAGGCCCTCTGGCCAAAGCTTGGTCTGGGGTCATGTTTTCAGTCACCCCTTCCAACTCCATACAGATGTTTAAAACCATCTTGAATCTTCAATCAACCTGTCAGCTTCATGCCGCCTAATGACATTGGAAAATGATGCATAAAAGAACAACCATGAATAGACTGGTCCAAAATTCTAGCCTTTCTGGTTCTATTATACAGTATAAGAAAACGGCTACTTTAGCCACTAAGGTCTGGGGAAGTTTGTTATGTAGCTATGGTAATAACAGAGAATGGTTCTGCAAAAGGAAACCAACCTTATTTTCAAACAACTGCAGATCCTAAAACCCTAAGGACGTCCCTCACACGCATAGCCAGATTTCACCTGAAAACCCCAAAGCAGCGTTATTGAAGGTCTCATCCCAATATGAAGAACAACCTCCCCATATCTGGATAGGTGCTGCTCCCTGTCCATTGATCTTTCACTCTTTATATATGGAAGCTATAAGACCCTGTGTGTGCATCATTGCATACAGCTGGCAAAGAGCTTACTTGAGATCTCAAGAGAGAACCTACCTTTCCCCACCTCTGCCCTTCTATGGGGGAATGTCAACATGTAGAACCCGAAGAGTCTCCAGTGTGTGATCAGAGCTGCTTCCAATGAAGATGCCAGTTGTTGTCACATATTGCCTAACTTAAAACACCTCAGCGGTTTCTAATTACCCCGAGCAAAGCTCTCAAGTTACTGGCATGGCTTCCAAGGCTCTTGTGACTTAGTCCTGCTTCCCTAGCCTCACCATTAATCCTGCCTTCTCAGGGGCTCCAGTGAGACTCGGCTTCCTTTAGTTCTTCAAGCATAATGTGTGTTCCCTGTCTCAGGGCTTCATGTTCATTATTTCCACTCTGCAGAACATGCCCACCCTTGGGAGATGGTAACTCAATATTCATCCCTTAGTTTTCCACTTAGATGTTATTTCTTCTGGTATGCATGCCTTGGTCTACTCTCAAGTGTTCCTATAGTTCCCTAAACCTCCCTTACATCAGGTTAATCAGAATCCATCTTGTTAACAGGTTTTTAAAAAAAATTTTCAAGGTAGAATCTTGCTCTAGCCCTGGCTGACCTGGAATTCACTATGTAGGTTCAGGGTGGCTTTGAACTCACAGTGATACTCCTACCTCTGCCTCCCAAGTGGAAGGATTAAAGGCATGCTCCACCACACCTGGTTTTGTTAGAAGTTTTATACTCTGTAATCATTACTAGATTATAAACTGCATGCATCTAAAAGTGTTCTATACTATATAAAGTATCTACTCAATACATTTTAATATCATTTAACTTTTGACCATTGTATATATTATGTATTTTGGTCATATCCACCCCTGATAGTCCTCTTATCCACCCACACTCCCACTGGCCCCTTCTACTTCCCAGCTAGTCCTCTCCCGTGCTCTATTTCCCATTTGATATCACCCACTTGGTTTAGTTAATATTGCTTACATGAGCACGGGTCGGGAGGTTATTTACTCAAACATGGTCAAGTTACTAGTGGCTGACCTACTGAAGAACATGATTTCCCCTCCCTCACCAACCATTAATTGCCAATAGATGTTCTGAGAGTGATGGGGCCTCCTGAGCCTCTCACCCATTCATGATTTAATGTCGAGGAGCTCAGACTTCTGCAAAAATCCACAGCTGTCATGTCACTTCCAGAAGACAGTGTTCCACAGAACTCCTCCCCATCCTATGCTTCTCCACTATTTTCTCCCTCTTCGACATGTCCCTTGAGTCTTGGAGTAGGTAATATATGTGACCAGTTTAGAGCTGAACATACATACAATAGTCACCCTCAGTCCTTTGACCACATGGCTGTCTCTGCATTAACCTCTAATCATTGCAAAAGGTACCTTCTCTAAGTGACAGCAGCATTAATCTAAGGATATAAGCATAAATATTTAGAAGGCACTTTGATAACATGTAAGGATAAGACACAAGGGGGCTATAACATACATAATTGTTTAGTATCACTGGCAGGGAGATGTACACAAGCATCCATTAATTCACTGGCACTAATAACAGATCTACAAAATATACTCATCTACAGTTTTGAATCATAAGTATATTAAAGATTTATAACAACCAATGTTATATTTCCTTTGTAAGAGCCCACACACTGTCTGGCTTTTGAATGCATGAAGATCAATGTTGAAACTATGAACCAAGCATAAACTGTGGTCCAAGTCCCTATAGTCAAGAGAAAAGCTAAGACCCAAAATCTAAAATAAAAGAGCAATATAATCCTCCTGATCAAGAACAACTCACCATAATCATGCTTTTGCACCAAATTTTTGTGCTTTCAATAATTTTAAACAGTAACTATAAATTCTTTAGAATATAACAGTCAATACAATAAATATGTCTGTACTATTCATGGGCTTGAGGAATTCCCAGCATTCCATGATTTATCTCCGCTATGGTATGAGGTTGAAGAAAATGGTTATGAAGATGATATGATTTTTGTTTGTTTGTTTGTTTTTCGAGGTAGGGTCTCGCTGTAGTCCAGGCTGACCTGGAACTCACTGTGTAGTCTCAGGGTGGCCTTGAACTCACTGCAATCCTCCTACCTCTGCCTCCCAAGTGCTGGGATTAAAGGCATGCGCCATCATGCCCGGCTGATGTGATTTTTTTATAGGGACCACGTTAGTGCATCAAAGCAAATCATCATTGATTAAAACTTAAACCATCACATTAACATGAGTATAATGATTTCAATAATCAAAGGACTTTGGTGTTCATTTATTTAAGAACATCACATTGAAAACAGCTCTCCAGAGTTTAGCCCAGGAAAACTCAATAAAGAAAGCCAGGGGCTATTCCAGAGGAGGCAATCTGTCTGCATTGAGGTCCCTGGAGGCCCCACAGCTGCAGGATTTCAACAGAAATCTGGGCATTAAAATTAGCAGGTACTTATGAAACCAATAGCCCTTTGCACAGGCCCAAGGCAGGGTGACTGTTTGCTCTGGAAGTCTCCCCAAATATTGAGAAAGTCAAGTCTATGTTGCTTATCTCATTTTAATGCAATAAATAAAATGTGAGCCAGATTTATATGAAACATGCCTCGTGTTTTTTTTAAATCTCCACAAGCTCCCATTCATTAGCATTTTTCTTAGCAAACACCACTTCCCCTGCAGCTCCTTCTGTGTTTTGATTTATGAATGGTCTGAACAGTAAATTTATGAAGTGCATCAAACGTGGACTATGATATACCATTGTGTCACTACAATTAGCAAGCATTCTTCAAAGAATCCACATGCAAATCCTCTTGAATAGAGAGATTAAGTAATTATTACAGTCTAAATTATTCCATATAAATTTCAGTTGGAGTACTCTATGAGGAAATATGCAGAGCATTCTGGAAAACACTTAAGTAGGTTATCACTGTTATATTAAATGCCTCAAAACCTTGCTATGTTTCAACTTTTAAATTATTGCCTAGGAAGGTAGAAAGAAAAGACAAGAACTCACTAGATGCCCTTAAGTTTCAAAAGGGAAAATATCATTACCTAGGTATTAGAGATTAGAATGCATTCTTTAATAACAAAATAAAGAGTTCAAGTTATTTTTCTCCTTCAATAGCACATTTGAAAGCATGGATTATCTCTCCTTTCTGCATGTCCTGTCTTCATTATTACTGCCTACACGCAGTATGCTTTGTGTAGAAAATTGTCTTTGGGAGATACACACATCTTAGACTTTCCTGAGGGAAGGATGATGATGTTTCCTTTGATGAGCAAAAGCTCCTCCTTGTGGATTGTAGGGGTCTCACAGAGAATAACTTTAATGAAATAATGTCATCACTGGTTGTTGTATGAAAAAGACACCTTGATGATTTCTGGAAAAAGACTTGTTTTTTATGAGAAATTGATAATTTTCTTTGTGGATATAAATTCTTAACGAAATAAAAGTTGTAAAGACTGAAAAAAGTGGTCACTAAGCAACAAAAGCATGCACAAATGGTACTACTTTTAACATTCTAAGATTTTTTTTTTCTCTACCACTGCCCCGATCTCAACAGCTGCAGGAACTTAAACTTTTTTGGCACCCCTCCATCATGTACAAGAGAAGAAGTTAAGACAATTATTACCAATTTTTCGCAGAACCTGGAGTGCCACTCAGAGGGACACGGACATTCTTCCATCTGTCACATTACCTTCATACTCACCAATTTTAACAGCTTCCCATAAAAGAGCACGGCAATATTCATTAAGAAAAATAGAAATTTTATATGTCAGAACAAAGGAGAAAGAAGTGGTAAGAGAAAGAAGGAAGAGAAAGGACGTTGAGCTTGTTCATTTTTTTTTCAAGCTAAGGGTGTCTGAAATGCTGTGTAATGAAAGGTCTTTGTGGATTTGATTGGGTGTCTGTGAGCATTTATGGCACCTGTGCCCGCAGGGGGCCGCACCAGCAGCCAAATGGTAACGCGGGTGTGTAATTACTGAGCACTTAACTGCATTCAGACAAGGTTTGTTTCTCTGATAATTTCCACTTTCATTGTTCAAGAGGCTGTGGACACTGTGGAAGCTGAGGTTCAAGTACCTGCAGCTGTTGAGATAAATGAACGTTGTAGCTGTTTTACAAAGTTTCCTGTAGGAACACTGCTTAAGAGGAAAGTTTGGCAGAAGTACTTTTAAGATCTTCTTCTTCCCTTTCCGACGCTTTGAAATCCCAGACCTATGCATGCAGTGTTCTCTTCTTCCTCTTCTTCCTCTTCTTCCTTTCTGAAGCTGTCTGAGCTCCCAATAGGACCTATCATTTCTTCTTGCTATTAAAGTCTCAATGTGGAAGAAACTGCTTCAACTTGCCACTCCGATCTACATACTCTGACACTGTGTCGTCTTAGCTTGTGATGAGCAGCCAATTTAGACTTAAAAATGCATCCACTTGGTAGTAAGAGGAACAATTTATCAAAAGAAAAAAACAAAGCCTTGGAAATTTGAACCCAAAATTTCCACTTCCTTGATCTTCTTTGCTTCATTCCATAGATCTTCAATGAAACATCTATTTGTATTTAGGTGTTTGAAATGTTTGGAAAATGAGGCTGGGTGGGTGGCTGACTGGATAGTGTTTGTCGCTCAAGCATGAGGATCTGAGTTCTGACCCACCCACATAAATGTGACATCAGCCCACATGTCTTCCCATGGGAGGCAAACACAGAGGATCCCCAAGGTCGGCTGGCTTGCTAGACACTCCAAGTCAATAAACATTGGGTTCAAGAGAGACCCTGCCTCATTGCCTCAGGCAGACAATGATTAGGAAGAGACCAGGTGCCAGATTCTGGCCTTCCCATGCATGCATGTTCAAACAGGTATCCGCACATATGTGCACCCACACATATGTGAGCACAGATGCACAAGAAATGCACATTCCTAAAAGAAAGATTCTGGAACATGGAAAAAAAGCAACTAACAAAAACTAACATCAACCCATAATTTTATTTTCAGCACCATAGAGAGAATGTTCAAGTCTGGATTCCCAAATATTATTTTACCCACAAAACAGTTTATTTATATTGTTACTTAACTATTAGCCATTTAATTTTCTTTTACTTTATAAATAAGTATTGAAAGTGATATAAAAATTAGAAATCTTTATTAAATTACCACAATGCAAAGTTTTAGTACTTATTTCCAACTATGACTAAAATTCTTAAATTGCCTCTTTACGTCTATTCAAAAATGTATTTATTTTTGTTCACGTGTGTGTGTGTGTGTGTGTGTGTGTGTGTGTGTGTCCCCAGGTGTATTTCTGTATCTTTGACAGAAAGCTAGAAGAATAGATAGTAGACAGTGTTGTGTATGGTTTTATGGTTTGTATATGTTTTACATGTTCTCCTATGAAAGCTTCTGTGGTAGAGATTAGGTCCTCAGTAGAGTTTGCGGTAGAGTTTGGAGGTGCTGTTGACCTGTAGGTTAGTGGGTGTGGCTTGGGAAAAGAGTGATGTATCCCTCCTGGGACTCTGACATGAAACCTACTTGGCAATGTGAACTGTCATTCCCACACACATTCTCACCTTGATGCAGAGTCTTAGCAGAACTAAGATGATTCTTATACCATGCCTTTGAGCCTCTAGTACTGTAAGCTTGATGAGCCTATTTCCTTTAGAAAGTTAGCCTGCCATTAGTAATTTGTTATAGCAACATAATTTGTGCATGTGGAAGCACAGATGGGCGAGTAGAAAGATGACCTATGATGGATAGAGAGATGATAGATGGATGAAGCAAATGAAGTACTTCATCACCAGCAGGTAAATATAGGACGTGTGCTTGTGTTGCTTGAAGCCAGGCATGATGATGCACACCTGTAACTCAGCAACTGTGAGAATGAGGTGGGAGGATCAAGAGTTCAAAGCCAGTTTGGACAACATATTTTTTGGAAGTCCAAAATTGTTGCCTAGTAAAAAAGCATTGGAACGTCTATCTTGTTTAAATTTATATGAATAAGGGAATATAGCCTCTACCTTGTCTCTGTACATACACCTTGATCTCCCATAATCAAATTCTTTGTATTTCATTAACTGAATGTTCTCATCTTGCTTAAGAACTGAGACATTGTTTAAGACAACACATCCCAAGTCATGGTAGGCAACTTGATACATTGTTAGAAATGAATTTAATTTATCTTTATTACTGCAGTATCATGGTATCGATGTGGCCTTTTGCATGTCATTTAACCTCTGTGTGTATCATGTCCTTGTCTACAGTATAGAGACAGTAGCATCTACTCATAAGGATAGTTTGAAGATTAAATGGGTTAATCAATATAAAGTATTTAGAATAGCTGGGGAAATAGTTGGTTATTTATAATTTTCATTGCTACAATGGTGGTGGTGATGCTGTTGACGAATAGTATGTGAACAAGAAATTATTTCAATAAAAGGGAATAGGAACTATTGTGTAAATCCTACACAAAGTACTGAAGGACCTCAGTGAACATTTTCAAGATAATGAATGAGTGACCAGGATTGCAAATTACAAGATTACAATCAAGAAGAACTAAAGATCTCATCCAAAGTGGCAATGGGAAGTAGAGAAGAAAACTATTTTGAAATTCATTCCTTTAGATCTGCACAAGATAGTAACTGATGATTGACCCTGGAGTGAAAGAAAAGGAATAGAATCTACGATGGCTTTAGCTCATGACCTTCACAAAGCCACTTTTAAATTAGCAAGTCCAGGTTATGACATCACTGCAGTAACTTTTTCTTGGGGGGGGGGCTTTTGAGGTAGAGTCAGACTCTGGTCCAGGATGACCTGGATTTCATTGTCATCTCAAGGTGGCCTTGAACTCACACCAATCCTCCTACCTCTATAGTCAGTAAC
Organism: Zapus hudsonius; assembly: GCA_004024765.1. Taxonomy (NCBI): domain Eukaryota; kingdom Metazoa; phylum Chordata; class Mammalia; order Rodentia; family Dipodidae; genus Zapus; species Zapus hudsonius. The sequence goes on from PVHP010001599.1 coordinate 52,910, forward strand.
TTTTCTTTGTGTTATACCAGACATTTATTTAAAAATTATCACTGTGCTTGATACATGGCTCGTGGTCAGAGACCTTGCTCATTCTGCATGAAACCTTGGGTTCAACCTGAACCCTGCAAAAAAAAGGGAGTAATTATACTGTTGTGGCAATATTTAGTCTGCATGGGACTGTTACAATATATTTGAAAGGATCCAGATCAAAGGTGGTATATCACCACATAACTATAGTGTACATCTATGATGAGACTTATAAGATATAAGATAAGGGAAAAGGATAAATAACCACAGCTGTGTGTGCATGTGTACACGTGGGTAGCTATCTTGGAGGGTGTGTATGTCCATGCACATGGATGATTGCACATGGAAGAGAATGCTGGATGTCATCCCAATTCATGGGTGTCATCCACCTGTTCTAGTATGTTTTGTTTTGTTTTTGAGGCAGGGTCTCTCACTGGTTTTGGGCTCAGGATTAGGCTAAAATGGGCTGGCCAGGGAGGTCCATGGACCTTTCTGTTTCCTCTTCCCCAACAGTAGAATGAAAAGCATGTGTCACCACACATGGATTTTGCATGTGAGTTCTTGAGACGTGTCTCAGGTATTTGCAAGGAAAGTAAAGCACTTTACTGAGTGAGCTACCTTTCATGTACCACTTCCTCAGCTTATTTTTATCTTGAGTGTATGAGTTTGTATAGAAAAGTAAGCAATGAAATCCTTACTGCTAAGCCTGTTTTCATATAAACAGATATTTATATATCAATGTTAATTAAATAAATAAGTTCGAGACTCCAACTGCATAGTCTATTCATAGTATTTTATTTAAAAGTTTCCATTTAGATTATTTAATAACACAAAACATTTAAAGGCAACCAAAACTTCTCTAAATGAAAAGGCATATTTTTCTGTAGAAGGAATAAGGGCCTGTGTTTGCTGAGTGGAATTCATAGCACAGTTGGGATTCAGCAGATCAACAGAATCCATCAAATGAAGGAATCAGTGAGGACTTCCAAGACAGTTCACAATTCAGGCAGATGGCATAAGCCTGAGCCTTTCCCTTGGCTTGCGTTAAAATATAACCACCTTGGTGGTTTCTGACACATTTTGACATGCACTAAAAACCAAACTATAAGCAAGTATCCTTTGGAGAAATCCATAATCTCACATGTAGTGTCATGGGAAGAGAAAATGATACTTAGGGATTAGTCATATAAATGAGAATGATTATGAAAATGAGGATATACACAAATATGATAGAGAAGTTCATAAATTAAATCTATGTTTTATCTTGCCAAAATTTTAGGGTACTCTGCCCTATCAATGGGCCCTGAGTGTGGCAGATACCACTGAAAAATTATGACAAGACTATTTAAATGATAGAGAGCTCAGAAGATAAAACAGCAAGTTCTTCTACCTTGATCGTTATTAATCAGCACCATAAATTGTTATCTGCAAATAAGCACATAGCGAAGCCTAGTCAACCAAAAATAATGTATAAATGGTTAAAATTCTTGTGAAGAACAAGGTCTTTTAGGACATATTCCAAGTAAGGTTTTGAAAACGTGACAAGGAACAATTTAATCATGAAAGATACAGGAGATTGGGAGGAAACAGAGGAACCAGAAGTAAGTTTTGGCATGACTATCCATGAATGGAGAAAGGTTGAGAACAGTTCCTTCTGATAAGCATGGCTGGTGCTGGTTGGAAAACTGGGTTGGGTGCCTGCTTGTCTACGCAGCTTTCCCAGCACTGTACTGCCGGTAGTGGAACAGACTCTTGGAGTCCACATTGCGAGATTTCTGCATAGCTTCAGCAAAAAGTTTGGTCACCTGAAATAAAATGACCAGAATGTTAGAAACCCACATGAGATGAAAGTGAATGTATAATGAATTAGGAGTGAAAAGTCACCAGGATCTGTCCTCTTTTCAAAGGGGAAAGGGATGTAGAATATATATATATTAGGGTCTTCCCTCCCATGTCTAAGACCTCACTAGGAGTAAGCTTATTTTTCTCCTTCAACCCCTGCTAATAGGGGCTCAAACTGATTTAGGAAAAAAATATGATACACAGAATATTAGTGAGTCTCAAATGTGTGGCTTTCCCTGTGATAAGTTTAGTGAGTCCTGTCCAAAAGAAATTGATCATGCTTCATGCAGCCATTTTCTCTGAAGTAGAGAAGTACTTGAGTAACATCTAAAACCCTCTGCTCATGAAGCTACTGCTTTCTGGGGTGGTTTTCAACTTTGAGACAATGAGATAGAAGTGTGTATCTTTACTTCATACCATACTATCACTCTGACTTCAAAGGATAATTGAATGGGTAATGATAGGGCCCTGATGAGTCCTAGTTTTTTATTATCTCAATTACTTCCTCCCCAACTCCCTGATTGAGGGCATGGCTTACCCTGTTAGCACGATTGTTTAAAATGCCATTAAAAATTCGTCCTTATTTTCAATGTGACGGGAGTAGTAAAGAGAGATGTACATATGATAACAGTCTTAGGGGAGGCCAGGACATGAACCCTACATTCAGGCTGTGTCCACAGGACAGAGCATACCTGAAAATTAGTGAGGAGCGCAATTCCGCTGTCAACAGCTGTCCTCCGAATCACATAATTGTCATGGACAAACTTAGTGTTGTTGTTGGGGAGGTTAATCACCAGGTCAATACTGCCATCTTTTATCAGTCTGCAAGAACAGATAAATAAATAAATTGTGGGGGATTATGTATATTTTATAATTAGTTTCACAAATACTAATAAATTACTCTCTCAGCCATTCAAATCAATGCCATATGGAGTTGACTGGCACCTGCCCTCCTCGACTTCTAAGTCGATATTCAAATTACATTCACTTAAGGGTTATAATTTTCACTGTTTTCTTGAAAGAAATCTGATGTCAATCTTACTACCAGGAAGTGAAATCTGTTTTCTCTTGAAAATGCCACCTGGTCATAGTAAGAATTGAGAAGTTGGTAGAGATTTATGTTGTTCTTATAAAGAAGTATTTCCCTCGAGCAGGAACAGCCACTCAGCACCCACAATCACATCCCCACACTGCATCTATATCACTCCCTGCTTCCCAGGGCTCCTCATAGATGCAATTAAATGCAAGTCAACTGATTTTGAATTAACCTGTATCATTTTCCTTGCTAGCCTGCTCCATACACTGAAGACATTTAATGTCCAAAGCATGAAATAGGGATGATTTTCATTTTTCACAAAAGGCTAAGGGGCACACAAGCATCCACAGAAAGCTTTTAAGGATGAAACATAATACCATTTCTTTCTTTATTAATTTGAAAATGATTTCTTATGATCCCTTAACAAATAACACATTGTGAACAGTTTTGAATGACACCATCATTGGGTAAAATGTAATATCCTGGAGCAAGTGAGAATGATCTACTATGACATATGGAAAATTGTTCTACACTGGTGTTCCTGATAGCTTATTAAGATGCTAAAATAATTTGTCTTCCAAAATCTGAGGATGCTATTTTCTGAGCCTTAAAACCAAAGTTGATCAAGGAAAAGCCACTTCTGTAATCTACTGGATGACATTTCCATGGAACCCCCTCCAGTTTTCTGCATATACCAAGTGCTCAATGAGTTGGTGAATTCACTGATGCCCAACCTCAGTGAAATGTAGATGCTCAGTCATGCATCTAAGCTTATCATGGTGTGTATATGTATATAAGCTTGTAATGAAATATAATATGTATAAAGCTGAATGAAGTTATTCATCTCTCACTTGTTCTTATCAAGAAAATATCCTTCCTGGAATAATTTTGAAAGATGTTTCATAACATCATCTACGCAGGTGGCAGTGTATTTTCTGTATTAATAACCTACTTCATAAGAGTGAAACTTTACTGTCAACCACTAGTAGACTCATTTATAAAGTAACTTACTAAAAAGACTTTAGAAAGATTGAAATCGAAACACTAATATTATACTAGTTCCCACCATTAATGCCCTACATTTTTTTAAAACTAGCTCAGAAAACAGTCTGTGCAATTCTTACTTTCTGATGGAAGAGAGGCTGGGGTTTTGTCCTTCCTGAGATGGCCAAGCAACTGGGGTGGCAGGAACATTGTTGGCATTGAGCCAGTCCGATGTGGCTTCTGTGGCGAAAAGCTGCATTTAAAATGGAAAAATCAGTTGCTGAGTCAGGAGGCTCTGTGGAGGAAAGAAGCCAACTGGGATAGAAGCATGCTGGTTTGAATGTGGACTGGCCCCCATGTCCTCAAGTGTTTTGAATGCTTCATTTCCAGCTGGTGGCAGTTTGGAAGGGGGAGCCTTTCTGGAGGAGGTGTGTTCCTAGTGGCAAGCTTTGGTGTGGTATAGCCCAGCTTCCCCATTGCCAGAGCTTAGCTCATTCTTTACTGCTTTCTGCCTGCTACTGTGGCAAGATATGATGTCCAGCCTCTGCTCCAGCATCCTCTCCCTGCCATCATGAGGCTTCCTCACCAACGTAAGCCAAATAAACCCTTTGTCCCACCAGCTGCTTTTTGTTGGCTGTTCAAAGGTAGCTACAACAAGCAAATACCACTTAAAACAAAGAAGAAACTGAAAGACATGAAAAATAATATGTTGCTAAATCTTAGAATCTGGGGTGTGTGTACTTTAAATATTTTTAAGGTTATTTGCAATGAGAGGCTGGGGAGATGGTTCAATCAGCATGAAGAGCAGAGTTCAAATCCCAAGAACCCACACAAAAGACAGGTGCACCAGTGCATGCCTATGCCCCCAGCCTGAAGCAGTGAGACAGAGGAATCCCTGGAGTTTGTTGGCTAGCTCATCTAGCCAAGTCAGTGAACTCCAGGCTCAGTGGGAGGGACACCCGAAATTGACCACTGTAGACATCTATATACACATGTACTCATATACACATGTGCACTCATGCATATATGACCACACATACATACATACACACAGCACACATATATTAGGACAAAAATTGCAATAAAGAAAAACTTCAGAACCCCAATTATAAAAGCTTTTGTAGAAAAGAAAAATATAGAATTTTCCATGATTTAGAATTTACTTTTGTGAGTTCAGCAATGTCCATGGCCATGGGTCTACCCTGAGCCATAGGAATAACTCAGCTTTACTGAACCAAGCTGTCTTCAGAGTTATTCACTACAAAGAAGCTTTGTCTGCAACTATGGCCACTGGAAACTATGACCTCATATGGAATCAAAAAAAGACAAACGAAAAATAAAATGGAAATGGACTAAAACATGTTCCCATCATGCTCCCCTTCATTTCTAAGTGTTTAGTTGACAACTTCCATTGCATTAAACTTAGTATCTCTAATTATTTTATTCTATAGAAATTTTGAAACAAATAAATTAGTTAAACCTTAAAAATTAAACGGCCATGTTTTACATAATTTATTGTCTTAGTTCAGCACTATTTTGTTTCATGGTCAAATTTCAATACTGACAGAATGGTGCTTGAAAAAAAAATCAAGAGACTGTACCTTGAAACCTTCATTATGTAACTGCTCAGCCACACCGAGGAATCTTGGACGGAAAGATTGCTACAAAGGAATTGTAAAACATCTGCTTTTAGCTCTGTATGCTCTTCATTTAGACTTATGCATCAATCATGGTATTCCCTCATTCCATCATAGAAGACAACCCCAAGTTCTTTTGTTCACTGTTTCTCTCAATAGTGAGCATGTGTTCTTATTTATTTTATAAAATAGATCAAACTCCATCTATATTGTCTTATTCACTGATTTTCCCCTGGTCTTTGTGCCTCCTGTAGAGTCTGCTCCATCTTGGTCTAGACCCACCCTGTTCTGTATGAGTAATTTTTCTGGTCAAGGAGACATTAGATAGGAGACATAAACACCAAGTCTGCCTTGCTGGCTGCTGGCTGTTTTCCCTGTGCTAACAACTTGCTCGAACTGTACACTTCTAACTTTGTATTGCTTTTCACCACTCAGCCACTGTCCTAGTAGCTGGCACAATTTCCTGCAATAACTCAGTCATCTGGAAGTCAATTTTTCCTATATTCTGAAGCAATAAAAAGTTATGGCCAAAAAATGAGCTCTGGAATCTCTGCACTTCATTCCTATCCTGGCCTCATCACTGACTAGTAGTGTGCTTGGAAAAGTTAGTGTTCCTGAGCACTCCCCCTTCTGTTCTAAACCACTCAAATGGGCTCCTGATTCCTGAGACCCCATGTTTTATTCTTAGATTCAGCCAGCTAAGGTCTCTATAACTGAGTTAAATGGAATATTTTAAATCATACATACTTAAAAGCATATCCATTCTTCTTTAAAGTCAATTTTGCTGATTTTGTTTGAAAAGTTTTTTTTTAATCCACTGACATAATTTAGTTACTTCAAAAAATGTCTCATAATCTATTTATAAATCATATTAGTGATTTAAAAACATCATTAATATGATCTTATTTCTAACCCAGAAACTAAGAATTGTGATAAAAACATCTAAAGATCCCGGGACAATCTTGATAATGCTTAGCCCATAAAGTCTCCTATTATCTACATGCAGAGATTTTTCTAAGAACAGATCTAAATCCTAGAAAAAACTCCAAAGATGATGTTCGAATACAAAATTCTGTTAGATACTGCCTCTCTCAATCACAGATCTGCACTTTCATGAGAGGAACACATTGGCAAATAGAAAAGATAAATGCAGCTGGATGAATCTCAGCTAAGGCACGATCAGAGGTTATTCATGACAGTCATCTAGAACATGAATTGCAACCATGTCCAGGAGAGTAGCTCTCTATGTCCACAGAGTACCAAACAGAAATAAATAAATGAGCTTAGATACAAGAAGATCATGGTGAGACATTAAAAACAAAATAGAATAGAGAAAACAGAGTGATTCTTAATGACATCAGAACAATTTAATGAGGTATATAGCCACCTCTTAAAAAACATTAGGCAAGGGCTGGAGAAATGACTCAGTGGTTAAGGCACTTGCTACAAAGCCTAACGACCCAGGTTTGATTCCCCAGTACCCACGTAAAGCCAGGTGCACAGTGGTGCATGCATCTGGAGTTGCTTTGCGGTGGCTGGAGGCCCTGGCATGACCCATTCTCCTCTCTCTCTCTCTCTCTCCCTTTCTCTCTCTCTCCTCTCTCTTCTCCCCTCTCTCTCTCCTCTATCTCTTTCTGTTGGCAAATAAATAAATAAAATATTTTAAAAATACATCAGGCAGAAGAACAAAACTCTCATGGTCAATTTGATCCTGATTGGAAAGCAAGGAGTGGAATTAGATGACATATCAGGTTTTATGTCATTTGATAAATAGCAAAATACATGAACTAGTCAAAGCTTATCTCAAAACTATATTAAATCCTCCTCAAATGGGATAATTAAATTCTGCCCTTCTGATAAACACATACCATACTTAAATCTCTACCTAATCACATTAAAAGGCTCAGTTAAAAGTGTTTAGCAACATGACTTATTGGCTAATTCGTGCACTAGTCATGAAATGAACCACTCTCAAGCTCTTAAACTTTCCTCTACAACAAATGCTTGGTACAAATATGTGGTAGCTTAACTTTTCTTAAGGAAAGTGTTTCTCAGATGTTGGTGCCTAAGCCAGTGGAATCAGAACCACCTGGAGCTTATTATAAGTATGAAAACTGAGATTTCCAGGACTACCACATCAGGAACTCTGGGAGTGGGTCCAGAGACCTGTAGTCTTGCTAACTCCCCAGATGATTTTTGTGCAGATTTGATTTTAGAGTTGGGAATGAATGGGGTGGGGAGAGCTATCCTTCACGCATCCTGCAGTTTGAGGTCAAGATGCATTAACCTTGGCCAAAGTCACAATGAAAAATGTTGAGGGAGGAGTACTATAATGTCATTTTTTTCTTTGCCATTTCAAAGTAAAATAAGTCAGCAAGTCCTATAAGACCTGCAGACACCAGGCAGAACCTCATTATGGAGTTGTTTCACTGCTGTCCCCCAAGTGGAGAAGATAAATATACAATCTGACAGTATTGGCAGTTCCCAGCCCAGGAACCACTCTGCCTTCTGGTGTGGGGTGTTGGCTTCCATAGACACATTATAAACTTCTATCAAGCATGTATTGAACACTTGTGACACATAAAACAGCCTCTCTACAAAAAGAAATTACAGCTGTCAGCTTGTATCTGAGTAGCCTCAGATTTAAAAGCTGATTGAAATACCTGTGTAAGAAACTACTTGCTACTAAAGGTGAAAAGTACAGAATGATTTATTTTCCTACAACTGTTTATATGGAAGAAAATCCTTTAATAAATGAAATACATATATCTTCCAACAATATTTTTCTCATTAACTGAACTTCCGGCTGCAGCAAAGAAAGCCACGTTAATACTACTGGTGCCTGTGGATGCCACAGGGTTGTCCAGAATGACAATTGTATGGTTGTTCCTAATGATGCCTTTTAGAAGATAAAAGGTTATTCATGTCACTTGGAGTTGTCTTTTCAAATAAAATGCTTGCTTTGTGTTTCTAAGCGATGCTGAAGCACAGATGTCAGGCCGGTGCTTGCCACTTCACAAGCATCACTGAATAGCCAATCAGAGGGGGAAACAGAGAGTGCTCTCCATCCACTCTGGAGTAAATCACTCATTGTGAAAGGGTGTTCCAGAAAAACCTCAAAACAACAAAGATTGCCTGATCACAGCAACTAAAAATAAACTGTGATGGAATGAAAGGTAACTGCAATGATTGCAGGAAAAATCAAGGATGATTTTGTTGCCACATAAACCTGCATCGTGCCTCTCGTTTCACAGATGCTCTGGAGCATGGTGTAGACATGGTGCACATCGTAATTGCATTGATAAAGATCTTTTGATCAAAAAAACTCTACATCCTGAGGCTTTTTCCCTCCTAAATCCTAGCTTCATAAGAGTGACATCAACCGTATTTCAAATCTCCTGAGTGCTTTGACCCTGGGATTTAAGGATTTAAGAAGGATGGAAAAGACAAACTCAAAGTTAGCAAGAATGCCATTTTCTCTGTGCAAACGTGTGCATGCAGGCAAGCACACACAATGCGCTTCCTAGATATGGAGAAGTAGCTGTAAAAGCTAGTAATAAATGCCTCTTTAAAATCCACAGCAAGCTTAGGACACAGGAAACAAGTCTCCTGGCCCCGAGTCACTGTTTTCCTCTATATGGTATTTCTCTTCTCTTCCAATTTTCTCTTGTAACTTCTGGCATTCAATCCTTTAACTCAGTGAACATTGGGTCAGGAATAGAAGAGGAAAAGATGACTTGTACTTCAATGGCACAGATGTTGTCCATCCACAGCATCAATCCATGAAGGAATAACCAAGCATATTCACTGCATCGATGTGTGTGAGTGAATCTGCCCTGCATCAGACTAACTGACCAGTCAACAAATCAAAAGGCAAAAGTGGGCTACTTCTTGGAACATCTTTAAATAACTCTCCTTCAACCACAGGTTCCTCAGTGTATTTTCCAGCCCTCACTGACACCCGAGCCACTTGAAAGAGCTCATATGAATTCTTCTGACTCAGTGAAATTATGTTAAAATGTCTTTTAAGGTAGGTGTGTCCTGAAATATGGAGTCAAAATGACTTTACTGGCAGTTGCCTGAAGGTTTGTTAAAAAGTTGAAATTTTATTTTAACCTATTCTAGTTAATATGAGGTCTTCTAAGTTCCATAGCTATTAACTCTCCAGCCAGTGTATTGTATCATATTTCGGTTTATCACACTAAATTTTAAATATTATGAACTCACCCCTATAGTCTGTAAGAAACTACTATACATTAATTGTAGGAATGGCAGATGTTCCTTGCCTTTCATATAGAATAAGTCAGCAAATCATTAGATCATTTCTGTTTCTAGAGGTTTATAATCTTGTTGATCTTTTCTTCAAAGCTGTAGATATTTCATTAAGTATAATTTTATTAAATGTTTCTTCAAAATACTTTTAAATACTTAAAATATATTTTAACTTCCAAATGTTTTTCACTTACACACAGAATATTTTTTGCAAAAACTCGTGTACATGCTGAAACTGATTTCTTTTAAAAAGAATGCATTGAAAGGTAGAATTTCAACAGACAAAACCTTATTGATCTAAAAAATATCTACTTTCCCCAGTAAAGCCTCCTCTTTTTTCCTACAAAGCAAAATTCTGTTCACTGATGCCAAAATCACACAAATACATCAGAGGGATCAAATTAATTTTTGCTGCATATTTCCCTGCAACACTGTAACCAAACAAGACACAATTTTATACATCACTGCCTTCTTAAACTGTGATTTTCAAATGTTAGCACTGTTATGATTAGTTGTGAGGATGAGGACTGAGGGTACAGTCTCCTCTGAATGCCCCCCAAACTCACATTAAACTTTAAGCCATCACTGGAAGTTGGGCAAATATTCTCATACTTGAGACTTAATAATACTTAATACCCATTTATAACGTGATGAGTCGCTCATATGATGTGATTTGTCTCTAAACTGCCATTAAGCTTCACAACTGCAAGCCATCTTGTTAGCCTCTGCTCTAACTACGTACCATTGCCCTTCAGACACCTTTATAAAGCTGAATCCCAAGTTATCCTTTGCAGAAACTTCTCCAAAGCAGCTACCTGTCCAGTCTCCAGAGTCTAATTTGCTGATATTAAGACACCCCAATGAGACAACATTTATAATCATCACCCACTGGCTTGAGAATACCTGGTTCTGTTCTAATTATGTTTTTATTGATTTTTGTGTAACCACGCAGGGTTTGAGCTTATTAAAAGCACAGCAGGGGTGTTATGTATGACCATTCATTGTGTTTATAGGATGTAAGAATTACTAATCTCAAATGAAAGTGAATGGATGAAGCATTCACTTTTTTTTTTCAGAAGATTTAGAAACAGAACATTTGTGTATTGTTATACAAGGAGAAACAGAAATTTTCTGTCCAAAATTTTACCCTAAGATTCACATTTGATTTATAAGAGTAAACTAGTTAATGCCCTTATTATTTTTAAGATATTGATTTATAATTATCACCATGTGTTGACCTATAAAGTTGACCAAAATCATATTTCAAGAACTTCCACAGTAATGTATGGAAGACTTCTGAGAACTGTAAGCCCTTGACCTTCAAGAAAACTCAACCTAGGGCATGAGACTGAGAAATAAATTCAAATAATTCTCATTTCTTTAATCTTGAACTGCTGGCATTTAATAGTGGTAGAAATAGGAAGTGAAGAGAAGAAGGAAGAGAGGGTTGGTGAGAAAAGACACATTTCTTGAGTTTGAGAAATGTGGAGATTAAGCTATCCAGTAGAAGTATCCAGCAGATTGTTGGAAATGTGAGATGGCTGAAGACTTAAAGAGGAACTTACAGATAGAAGGGCACATGATGTAGCCATGAAGGAGTCAGCAAAGGAGAAAGCTGAGGAAGAGGTAGGGAGACACAGCATGATTGACAGTTTGTGTTCAGGAGCAAAATCTTAGATGTGAGAAACACCTAAGCAAAATCTTTAAAAAAAAATCAAGACTAGAGAACATTTCTTTTCTACAGTAGCCAGAGTCCTTAGGAAAAATAATCTTTTCACTAGAGACCTCTTTCTGAATTTTATTTTATTTATGTATTAGTTGCTACAACAAGACAAAGAAAAAACCTGGAAGCAAATAGAAGACCAAATGTCCATGCTTCTTCTAAATGTTGTGTTCATTAGTGGGACACAAAGCAAGTGTCCTCTCTTCTACATTAGCCACTCATACTATTTCTCCCAGGATTGCACACAGTCCCACACCACTTACCTGGATTCCAATCAGAATTCCTTTCTGAGGTATCTTAAACCCTGTGGAAAGCATTGCCTTCAGGAAGGCTGTATGGATACTTTCACCAAAGCAAGCCACCTATTTAGAAATAAGTGAAGACATAAAATAAAATAACAGAATAGTAGTCAACTATACTTACAAAAACTACTAATGGAAATCAACGTACTGATAGATTCCTTCTCCAGATTTTATCAATGTTGCCTAAAGACCATGCAATCTGAACCAAAGGATTAAGTAGATGGTCAGGGCAGATGGGCCTTGTGTTTTTAATATAGCATAATGAATGAATAAGCACTTCTTTCTCTATTTAACATCCCTCAATGGAGCAACATATTGATTTCTACTGTGGGCTATAATGTTAGAAACCACAGCTTCTGGGGCACAATGTGGAAACTCACCATGCAGTGGTGCATGAATTCACATGGCAGTATTAGAACTGACTAGGTACTGATCAGTTGTTTAGGAATCATTTCATATGCCTCATGAAAAGGCCTTCTGAGAAATCCAATAACCACAGGAATATCTCAAAAGAGCTTGTGTTTGCTCTCATCTTCCTGAATACCACAGTCACGTGTCCAAAATGTTCCCAGGTAAGCACATCATGTGAGGACACACCGAGGTTTCATCGAGGGTAACTGCACCACACTATAACTACAAGTCATAACTTGGGCTGTCATAACGAGAGGGCAAGTGATATACTGAACATGATAACAGTCGGTTCTGCCATGCACATCATCATTTGGCAGGAATTCAGAATCACCATTATAGTAAATAATGCTGATGGCTGAATTCATTCTATAAGCAAATGACTTTCTTTCTTGCTGGGCAAGGAAAGTTGTCATGACTATAACCTTCAGCCAACCACAGAACATGCTGCTTTTCACTTCTCAGTGAACCTTTTTATTCAGTGGAACACTAGCCAGCTAACCTGTGCAATGTCAACCTAAGTTAATGGGTCTAACGTGCTACTGCAGAGTTAAGTACAGATACTCAAGAGAGGTTTCAACTCTTTTGCATTTGATCACAGAAAGTAGTCAAATCACCTTGTAAAGATCAAGACTCATATCTTGCTTTTCCCTTCAAAATGAAGTGTTTCTTATGTAGATGAGGAGCTAGAGGTTTATGCTATTCTACAACAAGCCGTTTGAACACTGAAAAGGCCTCTGGAGCAAAAATTGAGATGTCTAAACTTGAATTATTATTCTGATACCAGTTATGAAACAGAACTTGAAACATAAGTTTGGTGACATTTGAAATAAGACTAATATTGGAAGAATACTTTTTAATAATTTAGAGATCGGGGGTTAGCTAAATTTTTAATTCTGTCATATTTTTGCCGTTCATCAACTTGAAAAAATGTATTGTGAAGCAGGGAGAACAGAAGAACTGACAACAAGCTGGCCGTGCTTGAGAGGTAGCCTGGATGGAGACGACCCCGAAAAGAGCATCCTTTAAGCGAGAAAAGTGCAACATCCACATTTTACAGCTAGGTTCCTGCAACTAAATTTAAGGCAAGTAGAAAGGAAAGGGCCAGGAGTCCCCTTTCTAAAGAGAGCAGCTCTAAACACAGAAGTCATTTATTCCTCACCACTGCCTCCTGTCTCACTTGGCCTCTCATCACCGCTCTTGCTTGTAACCAAGCAACCATATAAAACATCATGCATTTGTTGCAATTAAATATTCCCCTTTTGAGGTTATCCTTAATACCAAGAGAAATATTGATGCCTCACAGTCTGATGTTGCCACTCCAGTGTGCACTGATGAGGATCTGAAGGCTGTGTGGAGTATGTCTGTCAAAGGCTAGGTGATTCAAAAAATGTCCTGACACTGACATGTAGAGAACCTTCTGGAATCTGACAGCTCTCCATGAGAAAAACACATTTTGCATTCTTAAAGAAACCTTTACTTGACACAATCCCAACACAAGTGAACAGGGACATCCAGTGGCCAGTCCCATTATAATTTTTAGATAATCCCCAGGGTTGAAGTTGCTTTAAAATTGGACCTGGGATTTTTCTCATGTATCTTCAGATTTCACTGTGCGTAGGTCCATGATTGCTTCTAACGCTGTCATTTCACATAATACTAGTGGAAATACAATGATCTAATTTAATAGTAACCAAACAGAGGATGCAGTATTATTACAGACATACCTGAGAACCTTAAAAAAGATTGACATAGGACCTAATTACTTAGATAGCCAGAGAAATATATGAAAGTTATTTTCATTGGGTCATGTGGGAATGAATTAAGAACATCTGTGTTCTGGTCCCAGGTAGAAATATAAATAAGAATATAGATTTGGCTCCTTTTTAAAAAGGTAAAAGGTTTTTCTTTAATTCAAATTATGTAAGCCCTTTGAGACTCCCTCTGACAGCAGGTTTTGTTCCTCTCAGTATTTACCACCTTACCTACGTTACCATATTCAGAACATAAAACCATGGATTTCTAAGTAAATTTAGTGGACGTGTTCATGGGTCATTAGCTAATTACCTCTCCTGTGGAAGCCATCTCGCATCTCAGAATGGGGTCAGCATCCCTCAAACGGGGCCAGGAAAACATTGGAGCCTGTCAGACATAACAGGGAGGAAAAATATATGAGATGAAGTTAAAAAAAGGATATGAGGGGAAAATACATTCAGTGAATCTTCTGTCTCAGAATTCATTTAGGCTATGGTAGACAGACATACAGAAAAAAATTCTCTTTGGCCTCCAAAATCTGACTTGAAAAATAGCTTTAAAATTTGTTTCCAAGAATTTGTGGTGCTCTTGGCCCAACATGTGGGTTAAATAATCACAAATTATTTCTGTAAATAGGTCCCCCGAGACCAGTCTAGGCTTGTGTTTCTAATCTGGCTTACACATATTCTTACTGGAGAGATTTCAAACAACTTCTACTGGGCATCGGTCTCTGAAAACAGAGTTCAAACACATTTTTTCCCTCCTTGATAGGCTTTCAGGATATTTCCTTCTCATTCTGGTCACTTGAACATGCAGCAAGCCGCCTTGCCAGAAATGCTGTCTGGAAGCTGACTTCTGAGGCATTGCAGTGTTGTTGACACCTCTTAAAAGCTTTAAAAACATTCTGCTTGGGAACTCTTTTTTTTTCCAGTTCTTTCATATGAACTGGAGCCTACAAGTGCTTCCATTTTAATTATTTTATCAGTATGATTCATAAGAACCAAGTTCTTGTTTCTTGCATAAGTCCACTTATCTGATCTAGACTATTCCTCTCTTGTTTGGGCACAACATAACTTATCATGGGGAATCTAGTCTACGGTCATTTCAAAGGATTGTCCCAATCAAGTTAGTATATATGCCTGCACTCCACTTTCCCCATGGCTCCATCTGCTTGTTCCCATCAGCTGCACTGGGCTGTTAAGATTGACAATGAATAAGTAATTTGAAAATAAATTGGCATTCATGTAAAATGACAATTAGGAAAGAATTTGGAGGATACGTTGCATTTTGAAAATGCAAATATTCATCAATATTACTCATAGTTGGAAATTATCTCAATATATCCATTTAAATCAGAAATAAGCATATGATCCTTTATCTATGAATAAAAAAATAAATTTAAAATTTATACATAGTATCTACAGTTGAATATATTTTATTGCATACTATCTCCTTAGTCTCAGACAAAAAACATAACTATTAACATTTTTAATAATGAAGAGTGAGTTCCCATCTCAACACACTATAAGATAAAAGAAATCCTGAATTATTAACATAATAAATATTTTAGATTCATGGCTAAACTTAAAGCTTCCAATAGAAAAGTTATAAATCAAGAGTCTTGGCAGAGACACAATTATGGTTGAGGCCACTAGCATATATAGACAAAGAAACTTTTTAAAGCATTTAAAATATGTCACTGTCATATAACTACAGTATACATTACAAATTAGTTTAATTGTGTGCCTCAGCTAAAACAATCAAATGTATTTATATATCTCACCAACCCTTGTGAGTGTCCAGCAACATCCTTAAATGTTATAATTATAAAAACTCTGATTCAGACAGGGAAATGGAATGGCTTCATTGTTAAGGGAATATTAAAATATGATTTCAATTCCATCCTCCTTGTAGCACTACTATGAACATCTATTATCTCAATTTTCCAAAAGGAAAAAAAAATGTGCCACTGAAGAAAACACAAGTGAAGCAAAGCTGGTCAATGTGCTAAGTACTGAACCAACCCCTCAGGATAACTACATAAATGAGATGTCCGCATTTCTGAAGACTTGGCATAATTCAAGCCTTATCCTAATGAAGTATGTCCTAGAATTCCACACCATCCTCTGTCAGCTGCATAAATATGTGTTATAATTTACATGGGCAGATGGTTGTGAAGTTATATTATTCTAGGTGGCTTTTTAAAAAATCTGTAATAGTTCACTTGGAGTTAAATGTAAGGAAACTGCATTTTATTATTGAAAGAAAACATTGATCCTCAGAAGGTTCATAAAATTGCATCATTTAAAAAATATTTTGATTATTTATCAGTGAGGAGAGAGAAAGGGGACACAACAGGGCCTCTCACTTCTACAAATGCACTACTTTGTGCCTCTGGCTTTACATGGGTACTGGGGAATCAATCCTGGGCTGGCAGGCTTTGCAAGCAAGCAAGTGCCTTTAACTTCTGAACCATCTCCCAAGTCACATAATTATTGTGGAAAATTTTTACATTCACTTCATTTGTGACCAAGTCATCATTGATGATCAATTCAGCTCATTAGTTACCAAGAGATTTCTGAAAATGTTACCTTAATTGCAACATAGTCAGCAGGAATAATGGGATGGTCCAAGGTTGGGAGGTACTTCTCATCAATGTTCTCTCCGATCATCACCTTTGTGGCCACATCAATGAAGTCCACCCCAAGGGTCTTGGAAACAAATGGGAAAGATCTAGAAGCTCTCAGGTTGCACTCAATCACCTGAGGAGAAAAAGTTCAAAAAGAGAGCTGATAAAAGTCAATAACAATCCTGATAGACATGTTTCTACTTAGTTTCCTTCTGTTATTAACTTGCTTTGCTAATCCCGTGCCTTTTCTCCCCCATTTAGACATGTTTCTATCTAGTCTCTTTGACGTCTGTGTCTTTAAACTCTGACTTGCTTCCAGCATCTTTCTCTAATTTAATCCCTACACACTGCTGAGAGACTTCCTTTAATGAAGAGTTTAGATAATGCCACACCCATACTATAATGTCTCCTCTTCATTGGATTCCCACTGGCCTCAGATTAAAGTCTAACTGCTCAAAGCCTTCTAACTTCTTTCCTCAACAAATCTCTCTGTTTTTTCTTTTACTACTTTCCTGGACACAGTTCTAGTTTCCAAGTTTATTTTCTATTACTTACCTGAAAAAAAAAATGTCCTCTCTAACCGGGAAGTATTAATTAGTGTCTCTTATGATAGCTGCTTTTGCCCCATTGTAGATGACCTTATATTTCTAAGAAATAGCCTCTCTACCTCAACTTGCCAAAATCCTAGCTATTCTATAGGACTCAACTCAATACAGACTCTTCCCCTGAAGCGTCTTATGATTTGCCCAAGTGCAGATATGTGATACTCAAAACATGCGCATGCGCACATATGTACACATAGGAGACAATATTACCTCTCTGTCCACTCCAAAACCTTTTGTACCCCGAACCCCCAGCAGCTACTTGAACTGTTACTATACCCACTAGTTATCTGTGAATTCACACTATTTCCCAGGTTCCTTATGTTACAAGGGATATGAGAGCAGAGACCATGCCTCATACATCTTTGCAAACAACCTTTGAATGCATAGATAAAAGTGAAGTGATATTGGTTATTGGTTTGGTAAATAAAATATAATAATTAGAAATAACCTAGTTGGTCTATATTTTGATTTTTGTTTCGTTTTCAAATGGTATGCAAAACCACTTTCTTCTCTGGGTAAAAAGAAAGAACTTTAGTGAAGCAATTTTTGAATACCCACATACGCCATTCACTGTAAGATATGCTTATTTCATTCTGGTCCACCGTGTGGATGGAATACAGCGATTTCCTCTTAGCACACTGAGTGCCTCACAGATCTGTGACTGGCACATCAGTGCCACGAGAGCCTGTGCCCTCAAACAAATCAAGCATTCTATGTTGGACAACATCCCCCTCTGGCAGGAGCAGCCACAGGGTCCTCAAGGGTCCTACAGCTTGTGTTCCCAGAGATTGTCAGGGGACACAAACCAACATGACCTAACAGGATGGCAATGTCCTCCCAGCACATCAATATTCTTACCAAGACATCATTTCCTTTGACAAGAAATTGGACATTGAATGGTCCAGAAATGGCAAAAGCCTTCGCAATCTTCCGGGTTGCATCTTTCACCTAGTGCAAAAGGACAATGATATATTGACAAAGGGCATGGTGTGGATTTTTCAAACAAACAAAAAGACATGGCACCTTAAATTTATATTTCTTTCATTTCCATGTATAAATATCAATATGAATACATAAGAATAGTGGGCACTGCAAGACCTCTATTAGCAGAAGAAATTATTAATAATTTTACAGGATCATCTATCTGAAAAATAACCCTATCTCTTGAAATTATATATTTTGTTCTTAAACTGATGGTTAAGTGAAATCCTTTCAGTCTGCTTCCTCCAGCACTGGAAACTGCAGTCCAAACTCTGCATCAATCTAATGACCTACCTGCTGAGAGGTGCAGGCCCTGAAATTACATGGTACAGTAAAGAGTCCAGGAGATTTCTTTCATGATGTTTTCTGTTCTCTTAAACTCTACAAGGGTAGATATTATGGTCAGAAGGAAATGATGCTTGCCTATGGGGAGGCCCTGCGTGTCTACATTCCACATGTAGGAATTCCTATATCCTAGCAAAAACAGAAGATCCTCATGCCAAGAGAAGGCAAAGATGGCAGGAACCAGTGAACCCCACTCATTCTAGTTAGAGGAGTGAGACAGCAACTCAATTGAGTGTGAAAGGAAGTTCAGTCTATAGCACATTGCACTCTGAGAGTCACAAACATCTGGTTTTTCAAGTAATTGATCCTGACATGAGAAATTAAAGCACATTTAAAATGCAGGGCCTTTCACTTTTATAGTAACGCTATTACACACCATCCTGTCCATCCTGCTTGCTACCTCCTCAACCTGAAGCAAAGTAGGGCCTTCAGCACACACCCAGTGTATGAGCAGACATTTGCCAGCATGGATTCTAAGGGCAAATCAATAAAAAAAAAAAAAGCCAAGCATACTTGCAAAGCCTTGCAGCCTGGGTTCAATTTCCCAGCCATCCAAGTAAAGCCAGACAGGCATTCATTTGCTGCAGGAGGGGATCCTGACTCAGCCCACCACCCCCCATACACAAATAAAAATATATATTTTTAAAGCCAAGATGACTTATACCTGCAATGGGGTTTCCCAAGAGGGACTTAAGATGGCAGGACCCATGTGAATACCTTGTCACACATAGTGTACTGCAGCAATCATCTTAGAAAGTTCTTTAAAGAAATGCCTCTCAAAAGGGGTCAACGAGACATATCAGAGTGCTGGCTTAAGTGAGGGTCAGAGAGACGAGTAAACACACAGGTGCTAGAAGGTTCTTGCAGCTGCTGCACAGCTGCTTCCCCTCTCCTGAGAAGCATCCCCGTTGATGCTATTCACCTGTGAGTGGATCTCGACCAGACTCGCCCGCAGCACCCACTCTCAAGCTGGTTCCCAGACCATCAGCAGGGATGTGATTAGAGGACTTTGCAAAACCTTAAATGGGGGGATTTCTGAACTATGGTGTCAGAAACTGGGTGAAGCCCACTAATCTGTGTTTTATCAAACTCCCTGGGTGGTGTGGATAGATAAGTTTGAGAACTATCACACTACCATACAACGACACAGGTTCTGACAGGCAAGGAAAGAAATGAAAATATTCAGCTAACTAAAGGTAAGGAAGTTCTCATTAAATTTAACCTGGAGCATATCTTACATTGCTACCTAGTTAAAAAGAAAAATACTAAAGGTCTTTGCTTTACTTCTGTTGTTTTATCTTTTGCTGTTTCTATTCCACTTTCATTTATAAATAATGACCTTTTCGATGGCTCCTTGGCTGATGGTTTGTGTGGGCAGCATCAGTGTGGCATCGCCTGAGTGGACACCTGCATCCTCCACGTGCTCTGAGATAGCATGGGAGATGACCTGAGAAGAGAAGATTTTAGAAGATGGCATCACCGGCTTCAGAGGAGCAGCTCTCTCATCCACCTCTTTGACACTAACCAATGCTGGGACCATTACCAGCTCCACTGCTGAGCTCCTGGGAAGAGCAGGAGAAAGAGCTACATACATTCTCCAGCACAAGAAATCTCCAGAGACAACTCAGAGGGCCTGAGCTCACCTCCCTCTTCCACTGAGTCAAATGGATGGAAGTAACAGAATAACACTAAATGAACTCATGCTGGCATGGAAGAATAGGCTAGGAACTGCGAACACAGCATGTGGAGAGCATTTTTAGATATTAGAAAGGCGGAGAGATGAATATCTACCTGTTATATTTCCTTTGGACTAGAAAGAAAGACTCAAGATCTGATAGGGAGATATTTAAAGTGGCATTTGAGAGGAGGGAAGCAAGGGGAAAATAGTCGTCCTGTTTGATACATAAGTAAACAAAAACTGTTTAAGAATCAGTTTCCAAGTTCCAGAGAAAAGTATGTGACTATCAGGAGGATTTGAACCCTTTTTGTTCATGGCCTCAATCACTTTAACCTATATGTCAGTAAGATGTCTGGGCTTTGGAGATAATGAGTTTGATGGTAAAGAAAAATAATTTCCTGGTGGAAACAAACGTGAGTAAATTACATAGAAGATTTACTTATCAGATTTATAAATGACTTAAGTCAGAGTGGCTACTCAGCATCGGTTTCTAAGGAGAAGGGAGAAGAGTGGAAGTTGCCACACAGAGTGTAAGACAAAGGAAAATGCCTTTGAAGGAAACTCAATTAGAGAGAGTCTCTCTCATATAGATAGATAGATATAGATAAATTAGATATAGATAGATAGATATAGATAGATATAGATATAGATATAGATATAGATATAGATATAGATATAGATATAGATATAGATATAGATATAGATATAGATATAGATATAGAGTCTCTCTCCTATATGTGTGTGTGTCTGTGTGGCAGTATTCCCACCATATTCTGGAATAATCATGATGCAGCTAAAGTAAAATGACCATTTCTGAGTGTGACAGTTAAAAACTTATGAGAATGACAGGACAGTCCCAAAGGCTGGAGTATAAGAAGGTCAATGGGTAACATCGGAGAGAAGCAAGGGCAGGTCCACATCTCTTCAACCTGAAGCCAACAATGCCTCAACATGGTCACTGTCTCCCAGTCTGTCATACATGGGTGTACACACACATGCCTCATTCTTTCTGTCTCCATCTTCAGACATTTAAAAGACTGAAAGAAGAAAGTAATTAAATTTATAATCTGAATCAGTATGTCAGAAACACAAGCTATAGAAAAGCAAAGCTTATTACAGGATAAAGAATCCCTGAGATGTCTTCCACTCCCAGAAAACACTGACAGCATGGCCATACATGCCAGCATGGTATAAGCTGACAGAACTAGAGGCTAGGGTGTAACTCAGTGTGAGAACATTTGCCTAGCACATGCCAGAATCTAGAATCCACTAAAACACTGAAATAAAGAAAGTGGGAGATAGATCAGTTGGTAGTGCTTTCCTCACAAGTATGAGGATGTAAATTCAATTCCTATTAACCACATACAATGTCACGTGGTGACATGTACTTGTAATCCCAACACTGGGGAGGCAGAGATGAGCAGATATCTCTGGAGAATACTGAAAGACAATCTAGTTGGTTAATGCCAAGCCAATGAGAGACCTGTCTCAAAAAGAAGATACCACTTGACCTTATCTTTTGTTCTCCATACACATGCCCACATGTGTACACATGCATCCACAATGTACACCCACACACATAAGAACATGTATACATAGAGGCACACACATACAAAAATACATTTAAAAAGCAAAGAACACATGCAATCTGATTTGTGAATGGATCACATAAATCAGATGACCACCTTCTGAAGATGCTAGAGAGAAAAGTCCAGGAATAAATTTTCTGAGTGCTTGAAATCAAGAGTATGAATTTGGGCTGGAGAGATTGCTCAGCAGTTAAGGCACTTGCCTCCAGTGCCTAAGGCCCCGGGTTCAATTTCCCAGTACCCATATAGGTCAAACCCACAATGTGGTGGCCCTGGCGCTCTCTCTCTCTCTCTCTCTCTCTCTCTCTCTCTCTCTCTCTCTGCTTAAAAATGAATAAATAAAATATTTTTTTAAAAAAGAGTATGAATTCGGTAGTTTGAAGGAACTAGTTTAACTGAAAAGCAAAACAGGAAAACCCTACTCTTAACTACTAATGTTATAATAAAAAAATGGCATATTTTTATACTTTTGAATATTTGCCAAGCCAAATATGAAGGCCAATGTTTTCCTTTTTCATTGAAGCAAATCAAATGGCAGACTTCTTAAATCATAATTCCTCTGTTTCAAAATACATCACATCTTCCTTTCTCCTTGAAGTTGGAGGCATTAATTGTCTTAGCAACACCAGATGTGATCTGGTATCTAATTGCATGTTTTTATCCTATCTACCTGACTGTTGGGCTTTGCCTTTTATAATCCAGTGGAAGTGGGGAGGGTGGACAGTAAAGAGAAGAAACCCAAGAATTCAATTAGAAACCAGTAAGAAAGAATTGGGTGTTTTTATAATACTCATTGAAACATAAAAGGGAAACCAGACAAAAGAAAATGAGAGAAAAATCTATTCAAAAAGAATGATGAGTACAGGATGATAATTGATTTTGAATATCATCAAAGAGAAATGCTAACAGTCTGAAATACAGGAAATAGCATGTCCATGACACTTCAATGGAACTGGCAGAGAATTTGAATTTTTTTTAAGAAGAGCTGCTTCTGAACCTGCTTTGTAGAAATGGTGAATCCTAACCTGTGAGTGTTTTAAGATCTCTAGGGAAAGACAAGCCTGGGGGAGATGGGGAGGAAGCACGTACCCGCCCTTCTTTCCCAACGGCGTCCATCTCCACTTCCCGGGCCCCCTCAACAAATTTCGTCAGCACCACTGGGTGCTCCTGTCAACAGAGAAAGCAGGAGTGTAAGTTCAGCTGAAATTATGTGTATAATGCCGCGTAAGCTTTTCACCTTAAATAAATACCAGGGCAATGCTTACAAAAAATTCTCAAGGCTAAACATGTAACATAAACTCATTAGCAAGCTGCTTTGTAAGAATAAGGTCATGTTCAGCTTACAGTGAAAACAAGAATGTTCTATAACTCCAAGGCTCAGCACAATACAAATGAGTTCGAAAATCTCAACCACTGGCTTCTGAGCCAATTTTAGAGATGTGAGGGTTAAGGATGAGGCAGAACATAGTTCATTTTTCCTGTTATCAGAGTCATGAATATATCTCTACTTTGCATATAATTGTACAATTATTGGGTCAAGTTCTTTCTCTATTCCTACCCTCGTCTTTTCCCAAGTGCTACAAGTTCTTATGTCAGTCAATGCTCTATGTGAGCGCCTAATGAGCTTAGAAGGAGATGAACTTTTCATTTTTTTGCTTTGAGGATGAAATCCTTTGTCTGAAGTTTCTATACCTCATGCTTTTAGAGTTTGATATTGGCAACTGGAAAACTAACCATGTTTATATATTAATCTCAGCATATTTTTGTGGTGTTTTGAGTCAAAACTTAGGGGTTATTTTAAATCATCTTTCACCCTCACCCTTACCCTCCACCCATTCACTAATTCCCGTTAATGAACATCTCCAATATTTTTGTCCACCTGATCATGACTCTGCTATAAGGGTCTATGATCTCTACCCTGAGCTACAGCAGTAGCTCACTAATGTCTTTCCATGAACCCAGTCCTGATCTACAAGCAGTCTGCCCAATAGAATCAGTGTCATCTTTGCTGTCCTAAACTTACAAAGAATGCTTTATCAGTTTCTAGAAACCTTGTGCTCTTTCTCACTTTCAGGCTTTTACATATGGTGTTTCTTCCTACTCATACCAACAAAGCAAGAATTTCTCCCCACGAACTCTGAGTCACCCATCAGACATCAACTTAAAAAGCCATTCCTCAAGGACTGAGCACCAGTATTTCTGTGGCATCCCTCAGCACCCTGCGTGTTTCACTATTGTCCTGCTCACTGCTCACCACATTAAATTGATTGACGTTTTGATGTCCCTAGCAAAGAAAATCTGCTGTGAGCACAGATCTTATAAATCTATGTATCTTATGAAGAGTACATAGTCTAGTAATGAGAACAAAACCTTATCTAGTAGCTACTACATATGAAAGAGTAGATGAATAAAGGCATGATTTATAGCTCTAGTTCAACTCTAAATGTACTGAATTAAACATCATATGTTCTGCTATAGTCTGATAGGGAGAGTTGAATTGGAAAATATTCAATTAGGACATTTCCATTATAACACTTTGGCTCAGCATTGGTTCAATCTACATGGTAACAGGAAAAGAAATAAATCGTCTACTGAGTCGAAATTCCTCTGAGCTTCAGTGTTGCTGGTATAAAAGAAAAAGAAAAGAAAAATTAATCTCATCACTCAAATGATAGGTAGATTCTCAAAAGTGGAACACAGCAGGAGCCTACCAACTTTCACCCCAATGTGAGTTCTAAAGCTCTTGGTTCCTTTCTTTCAACTCTGCCTCTTCTCACTTGTTATCCTTACTCACTGTCTTCATGACCAAGTACCCTTGTGATCAGCAATCACAGTGAGCAAGAGTCCAGCTTCATGTGTTCAGGAACCCCCATGCCCTTTATCCTTTCTTTTTTAAAAAAATTTTTTGGACTGATCTATTGTTAATCTTTATCCCTTCTTGAGATGTTGTTGATTTCATTCTTCAGTTCCCTCCAGATTTCACCTGCCTAAAATCATCCCTTCTGGATTGTTCTTTTTCAAACACTATCTAGCTTTTGAAAGCTTTTGAAAGGCAAACATTGCTTTCATCTTCTACAGCACCAGGTCTGCAAATCAATAAGCCCACTGAGAAGATCTTAAATAGATCACACCGAGGTAACACCAGAAGAGAATGTAAAAGCTGGCAAGGTGGAGAAAGGCGATTGAGGCACTACAAAATTATAAAATTTTTTATGAATTCGCGAATGCAATGGTCCATGATGGGGGGAAAATCAATAAGTAAACAAGGAGACTTACTAATTATGTTCATGGTTGGTTAAGACAAAGTCTGAAGGGCTGAGAAGGAAACACCAGGGAAGCTTTCACCAGTTAATGAGGGATGTGGCTGGGTAGGCTTTGAGCCTGGCAGCCCCAGGAATAAGGCTCAGTGCTTAACTCATTAAAGAACAGGAACTCATTCAGCAGCCAGGGTGGGTGCTTGTCCTGCAGCTTCTAAAGGAACAAACCTGGTTTGATCAAACAAGCATCTTCCTCCACTGACGCTAAGAATATAGCTATCATTTAAAGTTTCGGAGTTTTCTCATTCTCGCATGGAAGATACGAGTATACAGAAAGGAGAGGGAAGGAAATATCATCCTGATGACTTTGTGTGAACTAAAAACCAAAAGCAGCATAGCAAACCAAATGGCAACAAATGGAAGAGGTGAAGAACGATATCAGGAGGAAGTGAGACCCTACCTGAGAAACTCGAGTGGCCTCCTCAAGGAACTTCTTCATCTCGTCCTCAGTGAACACCACGTTCATGGCAGAGCCGCTGGAAAAGCAGGGAGGAAAAAGCAGGTGAGATTCTTTACCACTTTGGGTGAAAGCAAACTACACCTGATTGATTCCAGACAATCTCTAGTTCCAGTCTGAGCTAAGAAACTATCTTTCTCTAAACCCCACTTAATCACCAGGACAATCCCATTCCAGTTCACTGTTTCAATGCTTTGCTGGCTCCAGGTAGGTCTTAGAGGTTAACAGCATTCCAAGACCCTACTTTCTCTAACCCTTTCCTTTGGTGTTCATCAAGAGCTAACTGACCCACTGGCACGCTGCCAAGACAGTTCATCCCACCCCAACATCACAGAAGAACCAATTCTTTAGTAACATTTGCAAACATAATATGCACTATCTGTCTGAAAGGTATTCAACTGTGTACCTGCTTCTAAATACTTGAGGAATAATGGTATCTTAAATCAATTCACTCTGAATTTTGACATTTTTAAAATGAGATGGAAAGGGAGGAAACGAGTAGCAAAAGAATAAGAGAGGGCTGGAGAGATTGCTCAGTGGTTAAGGCACTTGCCTTCAGTGCCTAAGGCTCCTGGTTCAATTCCCCAGGACCCACATAAGCCAGACCCACAAGGTGGTGGCCCTGGTGTTATCCCTCTATATATCTATCTCTATCTCTCTTTCTCTCTCTGTATCTCTCTGCTTGAAAATGAATAAATAAAATATTTTTTTAAAATAAGAGAAAAATTAAATTCCATTTTTTAAAAGTATTCTTTTCTTTACTTTTCCTATTCTATTATGAATTTATATAGAAATCACTTTAATTGGTTCATCTGTTTGTGAAAGGGTTCCTACAGCAATGAGGCTGATAACTGAAAGTATAGGAAACTAAACAAAAAAAATAGATTGTAATAACCAAAGATTTTTTTCCAAAGCTTCTTAAAACGTGTGCATGTTGTTTAAGTTAATTTACATTAATTCCTCAAAGTAGCATTATTAGATTGTGATTTACACAAAATGTCATTTCAATAAAAAGAAAGTTTCCCACCTCATTTAAAATTTTTCATTATTTTAAAGGATCCCATCTCAAATTCCATTTACACTTTCAAATTGTGCACAGCAAATTGTGTTTCTCTTATTATCCCCTGCTCAGTGAAGTGGTTCCTTACATGTGGGAACATCTGAAGGGAGTAAGTGATAATTCACCACTTCTCCTTTGATGATAAAACTTCGTTTCAAAGTTTAATATGAAAAGCTCCCCACTACACATGTTCCTCACATTATAATTCATCTACTTAAAAAAAACCTGATGTTAAAAAACTCAAAATTTCAAAACAAAAGCGCTCTTAGAAGGTGCTGATCATAGTCAAAGAGAGGCTGCCATTTCTGGCTACCAAAAAAAAAAAGAAAATGCCAAGAGATACTCTCATTTTGTTTGTTCAAACTGTCCAGTTATCTATGCAAAACTACCATTCTCCAGTTTGGCAAGGAAATGCCTTAAACTATGTTTCTTCTTCAGGATGTGGGACCCGAGTATGTATCTGCTACCACTCCCTGAAGGAAAGGAACAGAGCAGAGAGAGACCACACATTGCTCCATTCTATGACTGTGTGGAGACCATGGGCAGATTATCAAATTGCTACACATCAAAGCCTGGTGTGATCAGTATACAGCAAGCATTTCTGTATCTCCCAGTTGTTGAATCTATTCAACAATCTATTACCTCAAAACATAGGAAGGTCTCAACAAGCAGGGGTAGCCAACAGAGTTTGCAAATTCCAGAGCTTCATTCTAATTAGTAGAGACAACAACACAAAATATGTGAGCAGTTTGAAACATGCAATAAAAATTCAGACTGGCATGGTTAGATCAAGAGATAACCTAACTTTTTATTCCTCCTCTCAAA
This sequence comes from Zapus hudsonius, assembly GCA_004024765.1. Lineage (NCBI taxonomy): Eukaryota > Metazoa > Chordata > Mammalia > Rodentia > Dipodidae > Zapus > Zapus hudsonius. The sequence continues at coordinate 80,373 of PVHP010001599.1, forward strand.
GGACTCCATTAAAATGTAAATTGGACATTGAAATACATAAAATTCCTAGTTTCTCATTCTAAATATCAAATCTGGTTCAAAACTAGTTTGAACTTCTTTTCATTGTCTGAATGGTAATGAGAATACCACTATGTATTTATAATCAGCATTTAAGGGCAGCCATGGAGATGAAGAACTTTATAGTAAATTTTCTAAGCATAGTGTGCATTCTCTCTACCCTCTTGTTAGCATCTCCAGTAGTTAACATTCTGGTTGGGACTCTTCAAAATACAATATTCAAAAGAGACGCTTGTTTTTCCCCTTACCAGTGTATTCACAGCTTTCCATGGTGCCTGAGCCACCTTCAGCTCATCCAACACAGCTGAGAAGATGGAGCGATCCTCTGCCCTGTCGATCTGCATGGGACTCGTGCCCATGATCTTGACACCATTCTTGTACAGAGGGACTGCCAGGTTGTTTGGAATCTGGCCCCCGACTGATATGATGCAGCCGTTGCAGGCCTGGAAGAGACGGTCCATGCCATCAGCCACTGGGAAACTTCCACACAAATGTATGGCTGTGTTGGCACTGTCACTGTTTCTGTACTGAGATCCTCCAATGACAGTACTTTCATCCCTCTCATCAAGGGTTAATATTAGATTATGCCACAGAGAAATGTGCTAAATGTTGTCTTTACAGATAACTGCAGCCTAAATCCTACACAAAAGTTTCACAGAACTGTCACTTGAGTCATTTTTATGGATAGCAGGGTAAACAAAAATATCAAATGGATGAATTGGTACCATGTATTTTATATTATAATAGATGGCTTCCTGGACCACTGACATCTTTTCCTAAATGAGTATTTTTGTTGTTTTGTTTTGTTTTCCAGCACACTTCTTTCTACACCCCTCCATCCCTGAGCTTTACTTTCAAATGAAGCATCTGACAAGACTACATCAAGTTACTCCTTTACTCAAACTTCTCCAAAGCTGTCCATTGCACAAAAAAATGAAGTATATATTCCTTCCTTCAAGTCTTCTAAGACTTTCCAATCCTTTCTGTCATCACTCCTCTCAGCCCACTACTATGTTATGCTTTTTCCCCAAATTATGTATCTCCCCACTAACAAACTCTTTGTAGTGTGCACACATACAAACACACACACACACACACACACACACACACACACACACACACACACAATTATCAGTTCCCTTTATCCTTCTTGGCCTCACTCACCAAGCCTTTTACTATGCTTGTGTTCAAATCATTCTACTTCAAATCTGTGCTCTGATGACAGAAGACACCATCTCCTCTCCTTTGAAGGCACATTACCACTGGTCCCCAAATACCCAGTAAAAGATTTTAGTTCCTAAATCCTTTGTACTTTACAGGTAGACCCTGAATCTTTAGCCTTACTTTGGCTGTTTGATAAGTAACTTTTCCTTACTTAAAACTAAATCTATTTTGAGTAGTGAAAACTTCAGGATGAATATAAATGAATCAAAAAATAGCCCAACATGGGGGCTTGGAGAGATGGTTCAGTGGTTAAGGAGGTTGCCTCCAAAGCCTAAGGAAAAGGGTTCAATTCCACAGTACCCATATAAGCCAGATGCACAAAGTGGCACATGCATCTGGAGTTCATTTGTGGTGGTCAGAAGCCCTGGGGTGCCCATGCTTACTCATGTTCTCTCTCTCTCTCTCTCTCTCTCTCTCTCTCTCTCTCTCTCTCTCTCTCTCTCTCTCTCTCTCTCTCTCCATATAAATAAAACAAAACATTAAAAAAACAGCCCACCAAACCTCAAAGATTCCTAAGACTGGAGTTGAAGCAGCAGAATGAGCTGGTGTGTATTGGAAGGAATTGGATTAGTTCCCTCTGTGAACCATGCTTATCTGAGGTACAGTCTTCTTCTTGGCAAATAATACATTCCACTTCACAAGGATGCCATGTAGGTTAACTAAGATAATAAGGATGTAAGGTCCTAGAAACTCTCTAATTTTATAAATGAATATTCCTAATAATAAAAGAATGATACCCAAAAAGCCATTAAGCTTGGTATAATTAGCATTTGCCCTAATGACCCACTACTGAATATCAGTGGAATTACTGAAGTGACAGGTAAATACCAAACTAGGTTATCCCAATTTGAAATTGAACTAAATACTATTTTCTAAGATGTTAACAAATTTTGAAGGAAGAATAAGACAGTATCTACTAGTCTTTATTGATGATTTTCTGTTTCCTTAGTACTGACCTTCACACTATCCTCAAGGTGATTATTACTGACTATATTTTAGAGGTAAAGAAGCCGGGATTCAATGGTGGTGAGGTGGCTTCCCTGTATCTCTTCTCTAGCAAATCTGGAGATGACATGTGAATTGATTTTTTTAGACTCTCAAGCAGCTGGGCTCCTGAAACGTGCCAATATTTCGATGTTCTAGCTCTTTTCAGAGATAGTTGATATTAGAGAATAAGATGGTAAAAATGGTAACAGAGAAAAAATGATGAAAAATATGTCAGTGAAAAATCAAAAATTGTCATGATTGATCTCCTAGCAAAGGATGCGCTGCCAGGGCAGGTTATGCCCATTTGGCAGGAAGAACTCAGCATGAGAACATGTTTGTTGGCTGAGGTTAATTGATATAACGTGATTTCCTGGAAGAATTTAATCTTAAATTGATCCTGACTCTAAGTATAGGATTTATATGGACAGAGGATCAGGACCCTGGTATCCCTCACAGGTCGATCATTATAATCACTTATGCCTAAATAGTGGTAAATTATCCATTGGAATTTCAGGTAATGTTTCATGGATTTCTAAAACATGTAGTCCTAAACAATCCAATAGGTTCACAGGTCGCAGGGGTACTTCAGATTGAACCCAGGAGCCAAAGCATGCTAGGTAAGAACTCTGCACTGAGGGACAGCCCCCTAACCTTGCATCTTATATTCACCCATAGGGATTTCCTGTTTTCAAACTTGATAGCACTAAGTAAACCCAAGATTATTCTGAAAGAATAATGAAGCAATAACCCACCAGAAATTTATTGAAAACTCTATTTAAAAAAATAATGTTTCAAAATTTTGGAGTACATTTAATTTCTCCCAGCTGCTAATCACTTTGTTCAGTACCAATTAAAGACTGTAACTCGGGCAGAATGCAAGGTGAGAAAATTTATCTTATCTTACTAATATGAATAACATTTGCCTTATTAAAATGTCCCTGACTTTTGCAATTACAACAGTATCTTAAACTTGGAAAATGCCACTATTTATACATCTGCTAATAAGAAGTACCATGTTTTATATTTTGATAATTTGTATTTTAGTGCCACATTTTGGGCATAACCTTAAGACCGTATTTAATTACAATTAAGCTAAATGATAGAAATGAACCCATATGTTCCCTAATGAGTTTTTCTTATCACTAATTAGTGTTTGTAATTCATTCATTTAACTCCTTATGTTACAGAATTGTCATTGATTATAGTGTATAGTAGCAGACATATAATGTTAAGACAAATACAACTTAACCATTAGGCAAAGTACATTTTACAGCACACAGGAAAGTATGCATTGTAAAAGTAAGAACTGTCATCCAAGGAGGACTCAGGCCAGTCAGGGACTTCTGAATGTCCTGTGTAGTTTGCATGGTAATTTTAAATCAAATCCATAATGTTCATTTATTTATGAGACTGGGATTCTCTATATTGCTCAGATTGGTCTTCACTTCATGGACCTAAATTATCTTCTTGCCTCAGTTTCCTAAGTAGCCAGGACTATAGATGTATTTTACCAGGCCTGACACAGATCTCTTTTTTAAATATAAAAAGATTTGAGGAGTTTGAAATAAGATATGGATACAAAAGGAAATCAATGTTGTTTGTTTATATACTTTTCAAACAGGAGTCGAAAAGGAATAAAGTCGAAGTGTGAATTCTACCAGAGCTATGTGACTCTTATTTATTGTAACCTGTGAAGATTTAATAATAATGCATTCTCCTCAAACAGATCTAGTAAAGAGAATCACAGTGTTGTGATTTCTATGAAGAATGGAACAATTTCAAGTTATTTACTTAAACTACTTTAAGAATATTTTTTGCTCTTATAGTGTGCTAAGCAAAGTTGTGAACTAGGCAGGATAACATCTATCAAAAGCTTGCAAATTGCATGTATAATCCTTTTTTTCTTGATCATTCCACATACTTGTTAGCAAGCAAATAAACACAAATATCAAAATTCTAATTTGTTTTCAGGAACCAGAACCTTGGCACCTAATCCCAAGAAACAACTGAACAAGCTTAAGGATCACTTTGTAAAGTGACATTCTTCCTTGAGTGGTACATCACAGAGTGATGTCACTAGAGAACTTTACAGTAAGTAATAAAAGAAAGTAGTGTATGTCAGCACTTCCTTACACCCTCTAAGGAAACATCTGCCATGACAGGCTGCTTTGCCATGGAAACTAGATCAAGAAACCAAACCAGAGACCCTCATGCTCTATAACATCCCAAGTAGCTGCAGCTCCCTGGGAGCCCTGATGGCCCTTCGGAGTAACTGAAATGTGTGCTTCTAGGTAACTTTCAAATGCTTCCAATTTGCTAAAAATTATGACTGAACACCCAAGTACAAGGTGGAATAAGGGCCTTTGACTGCAGATGGAGGCAAGCCTGTTATCAGAGACAACATATAAGCATTATGGAGCCTAGTGCAATGAGAATCAGCCCTATCATAAAAGGAGACAAAAGAATATATGTGTGTCTGTGTATGGTATACAACACAGCATATCACATAGAATAATTTAAAAAGTATGGCAGTGGAATATTATGCATATATTCTCCCACATAACATTACCTTAGGTAGAAATAGTATATCTACCCCAGGGTTTTAAATATGGTCCTACTTTTTCTTTTGTTCTGATACTTCAGTTACATTAAAATTTCACTAAAAGCCATGTATGGCTACATCCAAAGTACTGATTAAGTTTCTAAATTTTCTTTAAGCCATTATACGTCAAAATAATGCACAGAATGCCTGCTGTTGTTGCCTACAATGCTTTTTAATATTTTAGAAGTGTTTGATTTTCATATATTTATATCACATGTGTTTCATTATTAATGCCTTACTAATATATTTTATTATTAATGTCTTAAGATAGTAGGCAGCTATATATATCCTACCTGTCATTTGGAAATTGTTCAAGAAATATTTGTAGAATGAATTTGTACTTATGTCCGCCTCTCTATCTGAGAATAATATTAAGGAAACATTAGAAAAAAATTATCCGTGAGAAAACTAAAAAGCATATCACTTCTACTGAGTGTAATGATTTAATTTCACTGTTTTAAGACTAATAGGCAATGCCTAAATATAAAACTGTAATTATGATTATACATACTTTACAAATTTGTCTATTTTCTTTATGATAATAAAATTAGGACATTTCTCTAACAGTGTGCATTACACTTTAAAATGCCTTGTCAACCATAAATGCCACATTATCCTCACAGTACCGGCATGTAGTGTCTTTCATCCTCATGTTATTCATTGACAGAAATATGCACACAGAGAATTTAAGAAACATACAAATGTCTGAGATTTTCAGTCAATATTAGAATCCAAGCATTGTGACTCCAATTCAATGCATTTTTTGTCTAAATGATCATGTTTTGCACATAGTTATTCTCTCTGGTGAAGAATAACCAAGATGACATTCAAGTCACAACTACTGGACATGAGTATGGAATTTTCCAGTGGTTATTCCTATCATAGTAAGATAAGCTGTAATCAACAATCTCCAGTGAAGAAGTGTTCAATAATCTTGGTGTGGGGATGGAGACGTGGCTTAGGAGAAGGACACATAGACAGAAATCCTCCGGAATGAACCCATTAATCTCAAACTGAAAGCTAAGGATGTGATCTAGTTGAACAGGAAACAAAGTGGTCCTTGGAAAACAACTGACTTCTGTCCATAAACCACACTAGTTATAATATATATTACTAATTAAACCATTCCACAAAATATTTATAGAGGCCATCAAGTGCTAGTTAATATGAAGCTGGTACCGCATATGAAGTTTTCACTAGAGTTAGAATGCTTAGAAAGACAAGGGGAATTCGTTGGGCATGGAGGCGTATGTCTTTCATTCCAGCACTCAGCAGAGGTGGGATCACTTTGAGTTCAATGCCAGCCTGAGACTATAGAGTGGATTCTAGGTCAGCCTAGGCTAGAGTGAGACCCTACCTTGAAAAAAGACAAGAGAGAGTGTGTGAGAGAGAGAGAAGAAAAAGAAAAAGGGGAAATTTTATATGAAAATGATCATTTTATGCCAAGGCCTGAATTTAGTTGTTATAGAATTTGACAACAAAATTCAGCAATGAAAAAAGACTGGCAACTTTCTCCAGTTATAGGAGAAGGGGAGTTATAAATCTGCATATATGAATGCAGTTCTATATAAAGGATGCAGTGAATTTACTTTCCTTTCTTTTTGTTTGGGTTTGCTCCCCCCTTTTTTTTTACCTCCTGTTGGTAGATGTCTAGGATTCTCTCCAAAGACAACTCTTCAAAGTATAGTTTGTCACACTCATCAAAGTCGGTGCTCACAGTCTCGGGATTACAATTCACCACCACTGTCTTCTTGCCAAGTTGGCGCAGTGTGCGAATACTGGAGACAGCACACCAATCAAATTCCACGCTGCTGCCTGCAGAGACAAGGAGATTGGGGAAAGGCCTAACAAAAGTGGAAATATATTGCCATCCAGTCCAGTATAAGGAAGCTGATGCCTTTCAATTCAAGTTGTAAAATAAAATTTCAGGCCTATAATATGAACAAGCTTAACAGCAAGAAAAGTAAGGAATAATTGAACAATAATAAAATGTTGGTTTTTCCTTTATGCCTTAAGTTCTGCAATAGGTAATTGCCATATTTGAAACACTTGGAGCCTTGATATTTTTTATTTATTCATGAGAGGGGACATGGAGAGAGAAGTAGCGCCAGGTGGCACCACTTTGGAGGTCTGCCTATAGAGTACTAGGGAATAGAACCTGACCAGTAGGCTTTGTAAGCAAGCACCTTTGATTGCTAAGAGCCTTAATATTAATGTAAGATAGTTTCAACCATAAAATAATTTCTTCTACAAAATAATTTCAACCATAAAATAGCCTTCTTCTATGAAATAATTTCAACCATAAAATAATCTTTTTCTATGAAAAGAAATTCAACATGAACACAATGGCCACAGTATATAAAATCAATCCAGTGATTAAAATACTGGAGTTCTGGTTTTAATCTTTCCACCTAATTCTAATTTGAGAACTACATCCAGTGGGATCCCTGAGGTGTCTCTCAGCTCTGACCTATCTTGATTGATTAAGAGTCCTGTCCTTTCTAAGCATATCCTAAACTGGGCAAGCCCCTCTACAAACTTAATGAGTGACCTATTAACTATTACCTGATCTAATGCAAAATCAGTGCCTAAATGCTTGAAAAATCTCACCCTGCTAGATGCTATAGAATTAAAAACCTGGTATGTCTACTAATTCTTTACATTAGAATATTGTCTCCTAAAAGTTTTCATGTAAAAAAAAATTTCAAGTCTAGTAGCATGGCTATTACCATTATCAAGTAATATGCTAATTATCAACTCAGTGTTCTTTCATGAACCATGATGCAATGCAGAGTTATTACATATATTAGATAAATTTAAATATGAAAAAGAAAAGCTCAAGAGAGGGGAAGGGCAGCATAGGTAGATACTGGTGAAAGTGACTAGGTCATTCTGCTGTAAGCATGCACTATAATGTGAATGGGTCAAAAAGTATATTCATGTGTTGGAAACTTAATTAAGTAAAGGCTGTCATGACCAGCCTTCAGAGGGAGATTGGGTCCTTTGTGCCTTTCTTTCTTCAAGCATACAAGACACAGCATTTTTCTCCTCCAGAAGATACATGGGTCAAGATGTTGTCTGGGAGCAGAGATAAAACCTACATCAAATAATTGAGCCTTGCCAGTCCTTTGATATTGGGTTTGCTAGCTTCCAAAACTGTGATTAATAAATTTCTGTTCTTTATAAACTGCTCAGCCTCAGATATGTTGTTGTATCAGCATACACAGGTGAGGTCAGTGACTGAATAAGTAAAGATATAACATTTATATCCCACTTAAAAGTTTGACCAAAGATTTATAATTTCACAGCATATTGATGTGTCTAGTGATAAAATCTAAAAAAAACTGCTTCAAGAAATAGACTACATATATTTAACATCATATTTTGTCACTTCTCTATTAGTGTGCCTTACATGAATTAAATATAAAATGTACATATTGTCTGCTATATAATCTTAAATGAGTATGTAGAAAATGTCCCAATCTTATATGTTTTAATTGGATTATCAGATGTTCTTCCCTCATGAAAAAACTGTGCAATTCCTGTAAAGAGAACTCAGGCATTAGTTCATAGAAGGTATCTGCAATGCATGTTATGACTGACATGTAAAACCCTCTGGCAAATGAGAACTCCTAGAAAACTATGTCAGAAGAGAAATAGTCAAAACCTAATCCAGCCCTCAAAGAAGTTCTTAGATTACTCATCTTAGTGCCTAAATTTTAAAGTGATATGATGAAATGAAAGGAGATGGGATTTGCAGTATATATATATATATATATATATATATATATATATATATATATATACTTGAATCCCACTTTCCTACCACTAAATTGCTTCATAAATTTGGATTTTGTTTCTCTGAATCTCAGCTTCCTAATTTGCAGAACATTTATTATAATGGCATTTGTTTCACATCACTTTTAGAATAATGGAATTGGCATTTATGAAGAGCACTATTTAAATAGGAAAACCTGTGCCTGATTATGGGCGCACACCTTTAGTCCCAGCACTTGGGAGGCAGAGGTAGGAGAATCACCATAAGTTCGAGGCCACCCTGAGACTACATAGTGAATTCCAGGTCAGCCTGGGCTAGAGTGAGACCCTACCCCAAAAAAACAAAAAGAAAAAAAAGTAAAATCCTATGTAAACATAAGTCACCGCTTTACCAATGTGATATGGACCACAGCCCAGAACCATCAATCCATGTTCATCAAATTTGATATCATGCTCCTAAAGGGGAAAGACAGAAAAGGTAGAAATTATTGTGCTACTCTTTTGTTGCAATTAGCTATTTGCCTTTGTCTCGTTTTCATTCTTTCTCTTGTTCAGATGTACCCTCTATCAATCACAGAAATCCATAATGTTATATGAATTGTAGGTACTTGTAAAAAAAGTGGTAGCTCAATTCTTGTCATATAAATAGTCTTGAGAAGACAGCACAATGACATGCTCTTTCACCTGATTCTATTTTCTTAAGGGGCTTTCTAACAGAGTGAATTACAGAAATATGCCATTGCATCTTCTTAACCTGATGCCATTTTTACTGATAAAGTCTGAAAACATTCAAAGGTGAAAAAATACATATGAAAAAAATCTGGCCACCTACTAAATGCAGAGCTGTCTGCATATGACGCTGGCAGTTCCTACCTGGCCGTTGTAGGTAACATACAGGTAGTTTGTTACTGATGGGTATTCTGCAGCCAGTGTGTCAATCTGCAAGAAAAAAGAGCATTAATTAATAAGGACTTTGCAGCCTATATGTGTGTGTTACATATATTCAAGAATTTTGAATTTCTGTTCTGCATTCATATTTCTTTAGTTTCAACTGTCAAATATAAAGATGAGAAAAATTGTACAACATATTTGTTTTCTAATTCTGAAAATGAAAGCAACAAAATTAATATGATTTAGTTATTACTGAGCAACATATAACAAGATATCACCAAACCATCACAGAATGGTCATATGTGCACTAGTTATAGGGAATACTCATCCAGGAAGCTATATAAAGCAGCTATAGGTAGAAACCAAATCAAAACAAAATGACCAACATGTAAGGATCTTTGACTTGCAAATTAATACAGAGGGTTTGGTTACCAATAAGATTTAGGTCACCCATAGCATTAAGAGAGTGACACAAATACCACAAAGGACAAGGGGGAAGAAGACCAGGATCTTATTGAACATAACTGGGAAAAAATGAATCAATTTTGCTCTCAAGGGCCACTAGCTCAGCTTAGTGAGCAAGAATTTAGGGCTGACAGGGCAAGCTGGTGCAAGGCAGGTGGGAAGGAAGAAAGATAATAATTGCTGAGTAGAAAATACTTAGCATCAAGCTTGAAACCTCAGGGCAGACATGTGACCCTGAAATACAGGGAAAAGTCAATGATTTTTAAAGGACAAAAAGCAGTTGGTGGTACCTGAGCCAAGATATTCTTCCATTAAAAGAAGAAAAATGGAGATACCAATGGCACACCTATGAATGTTCATGTGTGATTGCCATGAATACTAGATGAGCTCATTATACCCAGTCCTATCACAATGAATACTAAATGAACCATAATGATAGAGCACTTAAAATAAAGTATGGCCCTGTAAAATGTTAGTGCCAAAAGAGATAACTATTTTTATCCAAGGTCAACCACCATGCTAATCCATCTATTATTACATTAAGAATTTTTCTGTCACTATACATATATATATACATACATATATATATATATATACATGTTTGCACATCATTTAAAAAATACAGGAAGGGGTCATTTTGATTTTTTAATTTATATTTATAGCACACAAATCTTTATCTTGACATCTTGGTGGTCCTTCATCCTTTTGCTTTAGGTCGGTCGGTCTTGTGCTGAACAAACCTGATGGTGTCATGGGCATCAACTGAATAAGTATAGTCATTTTCTAAACATGCCCTTATCTATATTGACAATGGCTTTCTTAGTTGATGCCTGTATTTCAACATGAAAATCCCGTGCAGAACAGGAAACACCCTTACCTGTTTAACCCATGGGTGAATGTTTTTCTTTAATCTCAGCTCTCTTGTCTGGGCTTCAGTCACTCCAAGGCATTTTGAAATCTGCTTGTCTGAAAACCCAATCTCCTTGGCCTTTCTCAGGGTTTCTTCTGTAATGGAATCACTGAGATCAAATGGAAAAAAGAGATTCACATTTAGGCCAAGCACAGCAAGAAGGAATGCTAAGTGGCTGAGGTAAACCAGGCCCACAAAGACCAAACTCACAAGTTCTCTCTCCTGTGGATATTGCAGTTTAATATTTCTATGTGAGCGTGGGTATAGGCTACATGGTTCTTTTGTTTCACAATCATTTTCTATTCTAGATATAGGTCTCCTTTTCCCCCCAGGGGATTGCCAGAGAGTAGACTTCATGTGTACTGTCTCTTACTTGTGACAAATGGAACATACCTTTAATCTGCCCAGGTTGTCCCCAACTCTTAGCCACTCTTCCAAGGTCAATTAAAGCCATGCTTCATTCATGAAGCCTCTCAGTTCCCCTTACCTCGAACCACAACCACCCCAAATTTCTGAGTTATTAACTGCCTTCTTTGCTTATAGTCCTGGACATAGACAGAACTGTGTCTTTTAGCTGGCCAGTATTACTGGTATTTTAATATTTCTTAGTATTCTCTGCTAGATTTAAGTTCCATGAGGAAAAATAATATGATATGGCCCATTTACCAAATTATTCGCAAAGTCAGGAGCTTTATCTGAGCAGCAGATAGCATTCAATGGGTATTTATTAAATCAATAAGAAAATTAATACTGTAATTTTTCTATTAAAGAAACTACAAAGAAGTGGTTGAAATCAGCTAAGAACTAGATTTTAACACTGTATGAAAGTAATTTGAAAAGAGCTAAGGTTCAGAAATAAGTAAAAGCAATTACTGTAAAACATTTCTAAACAAAAACCTGTGGGCTATTACAAGCAATTGCCAATACAGTAAAATTCAGTTACAAGACTTTTGACTGTCAATACAATTAAACTAAAATATACTACCATTTTATAAAATGACCTAACTTACACTAAATATATTTTCACAAAACCCTGTTAATAGACTATAATTGAATTAAATCTCTTGTATTTTGCTCAATCTGATCATTGGCCTGTATTTAATTGTTCATATTCTGAGTTTGGAAAGGAGTAAAGCAAGTCAGCATACACAGTGCTATTATCCTGGCTTTTGGTATTCATTTCAATGTTTATTTTTATAACACCTTTTCCTATCCATTTACTTTTCTATTGCATCTAAATCCCCTTGTGTCTAGTATCAATGTGTTATTTCTCTCAATACCTTGCGTTTATTTATTAATTTCTGTTTGGATTTTGATAGTCACAGGTTTTTGATAAACTATTCTTTTACAGACCCATATTTTCCTAAGAAATTCTTAAATTAGAGCCTTGTAATAATACATATTATTACTCTCGAGGCTATGCCACGCCCTGTGCCTCATGCTCAAGAATAGTGCTGTCCAGTGTTGTAGCCACCAGATAAATGGTTTTCTTTTAAATATGAAAGTTAATTAATTAAAGTTAGTTTAACTCTGCAGTCACACTAGCCACACTTCAAATGCTGACTAGCCACACACAGCCAGTAGATATTCTATCAGACAACGAGAGTGCAGATGATTTCATCACAGAAATTTCTGCTGAACAGTGTGCTTCTCGAGAAAAACATAATATAGAAGGATATTTGAAGCAATGGAATGATAGTAGTCTAATGTGATTAGAGGGATAAACTATGCTATAGTGTGAGATCAAAGAAAAGGAATAAGCACGTGAGTATCTTATAGAGAAACACTATGGCAGAGTGAGAACAAAGTTCAGCTGTGTGGCCTGGGAGCTGATGGATGATGCTCTGTCCGCAAGGGCAACTGTGTGCCTACAATCGAGGGCAGCCGTGCGCTGAGGATTTGTGGTTGACCATGGGTAGGACACTGCACAGGGGGACTCCTGCAGCATGCATCGGCTGTATTTCATCAGTGCTTTGTGCACAGTGAGCCTGTACATGCCTCAGGCTGGGTTTCCCTTGTGGTTAATGGGAGAGACCATACCAAATTCTTACATGCAAGGAGCCAGTGTATATGAAGAGACAGTTGCCATCGGCGTGTCTGCATTGTGACAAGAGCCACCCGAGAGGGAAACCAGATGGGGATCAGGCATAGAGAAGAGACCTCAGCCTCCAACAGGGAAGTCAGAAGATGCCTTACTCCAAAGGCAATGAGATATTTTGGAATTCCTAAGTTTATGGTTGCCTTTAGTTTTGAAAATGAGTGAGAGAAAGGTACAGAAAGGATTTTTGTTGTTGTTGCTCTGTGTTTTCCTTGCCTAGAAGCCCATCCTGAAGCAATGGCTTACTAAAGTGTAAGTGTGCAGTCAGGCCCCACGCACAGGGCATAAGGTGTTTTGCTAAAGAAGGACTTTGAATGCTGCTTGTTTTTAAAATTAGGCCTCATTGGGATGCTCACATGTATGTCCCAAATCATATTGTTTGTATGCTGAAGAAAAAGCTACACACTTTCTTTGTGGCCTCCCATAGATAAGATGCTTGGATTGGGTGGAGAAATACGGCAGATATAACAGTGAGCAAATCCTTACCCATAGGCTTTCCAGCTACTAACTACAGCAATTAACCATCATGATTGGATAGTGGTGAAGAAATCACAAAGAATAGCATTTTCAATATGACGTTTCTTTATGATTGCAAAGCTATCTGAGATAAAATCTGCATCGTGTTACTGTATAGGCACCATTTAAATTAACTGCCTGAAGTCCTAGCCCTGACGAGCAGACACACTTATGAAGCATGGCTCCAGAACAAGCAGCACACCTCTTCTTATGAGAATGGACTGGCAGGGTCAGGACTGTGAGTTCCTTGAGACCAAGGATGAGCAGAACTCACTATGGAACTTAAGAGTTATTTTTTAATCAGGTTTTGATTTCTTGCTGTGGATTTTACCAATTGGGTTGGGTTTTAGGTCTTTAATGAGTTTTTTATTCCTTCTTTTTAAAAATATTTTATTTATTCCTTTTCAAGCAGAGAGATACAGAGAGAGCGAGTGAGAGAGAGAGAGAGATAGAGAGAGAGAGAGAAAGCACACCAGGGCCACCACCTTGTGGGTCTGGCTTATGTGGGTCCTGGGGAATTGAACCCAGGGCCTTAGGCACTGGAGGCAAGTGCCTTAACCGCTGAGCCATCGCTCCAGCCCTCCTTTTTTTATGTAAAGACTTATGATTTTATTTCTGCTGCAGTGACTTGGGTAGGTTTATTACATTTTCTTTTTTTAATATGTATTTATTGTCCATAATAAGTTACATTATTTAGTGGTTTATTCCTTCTTACATGAAATACCAATGACTTCTTCAAGAGTTGCTATACTGCTTCAAATGAAATTATAAATAAAGGTATTTAACAAACATAAAGGAAACCATTTAGCTTCTCACATTTCTACTATAAATACAGTAAATTTGCACTTATTCAGTAATGTAGTCTTTTTCTATTACTGGAATATACATAATTCCTTTTATTTTTTTACACAAGAGTACTATAGATTACACATAATACTTAAATGTATAAAAAAGATCTACATAAAGAAGGATTTAGTAGATATACACTTTTTCTTCTCTACCCACCAAAAAAAGAAGTGGCTCTTATTATCAAATAAATAAATGAAAGAAAAGCAGAAAAACAAAATGAAGGGAAGGAGGGAAGAAGAGAGAGAGGGAGGCCAAAGGACAGCACTGGCTTTGTGCATACAAAAGTAAAGTAAATTAACTGTGTGTTCAACTCTGGTGACAAGAAGGTAACTATCTGTTATTAAGACTACTGCCATTGTGATTCTGTCCCCCAGAACCCTCCACCCTAGACATCTTCCTTTACACAGTGAGAATGCCTGTGAGGAGCAGAGGGGAAAAAATTGATGACTGGGCAGATGCTGAAGAATGGGGATGAAAACTATCCTGACATAGCTCCCCTCACAGGTGAGAACTTTGATACAGATGCATCGAGCTACATCTGTATGGTGCAGATTTTAAGCTCACCAGAGATTCTTAGACTATTTCCCCCGTGAGCCAAAAACTGCTTTGACTTTGAATGATTTTCAAATAACTACATTAACAAAATGGAATATTTTTGAATGTCATGAAAATTAGAGTTTATTGAATCAGAATGGCACACTACTACATTCCAGTTCATACCGTAAATTGAATGCAAGCACTGGGTAAATGTGTTCATGGGAAGCTTCAGTGATGGGTTTTTATAGCCTTGCACTCCTGCCCTGTCTAGTTAGTAATTTCTGCTTTTTGGACATATTCATGCAGTAACATAAAACACTTTGCAGCCCTCACCACTGACACAGAAGTTAATCTTGACACACCAGAGCAGTGACAAAGACATAATACTTAGATATTTTCCTCAGTGAGTGCTGTGTGCTTTTGTCCTGATCCTTTCCTCTAAGACTGGGTGCTGGCTGACTCAGTTTCTCCTATTTCTCTTCTCTTCTGTATATATATATATATATATATATCCTGTATATACATTCCGTATATATATGTGTATATATATGTATATATATATATAGCTAGCTGGCTGGCATGTCATTATCGATTAAAGAAAATTGACTTTGCTTCAAACCTGTCTGATACAAATTTTTATTTGGTACACCTTTATAATAAAATACATAGGACAGTTAGAAGAAATGATTCATTAGCTTTGGGCCAGTGAGTTAGATAAGGTTAAATCTCCTCAGAGTCAGATTTAAGACAAATAACCTTAAATGAACATAAAGGTCATTTAACAAAGTGGAGCTTAAGATCTACGTTCCTCCTTTATCTGCCGAGGTTCGGCTAGTTTCCATTTTGTCTGCTAAATAGAACTTTCAGTATAGTAAGTTGTCTCTTTTTTTTTCTTTTTTTTAAAGTCATTCAATATAGAATTATATTTCAGGAAAGGGTTATAAAATCATTTTAATTTTTTCCAAAGGAAAATTAAAACCTTCATTTGGAACATACTCAAGACAGAATAATTACTAAAAGAAATATAAATGCTGAATTTGTAACTTAAAACTGCTTATTGAAAGCTCAATAAGGAATGCTCCATTCTATGACATTATAAATCGGGAGCAGTATTATACCGCACTAGAAACGTGATCAACTGAAGGCAATGTACTGCATTGCACTACAGCACAGTTTTTAAAACATGTGCAATAAATGATCCTTATGTTATTTGATATGGATTTCTGTGGAACAGATATTTGCATGTGTTTACTCTTTTAAACACATACACATTAAATCCATGTTACAGAACTGCATCTCTAAAATATGCTATAGATTCAACCTCACGTTCCCTACCATCTTTCCTTGCTTTCAGAGTTCAAGGACAAAGTCTTCAAAGGTTAGACTTTCATCATCACATAATAAAATCTAAACAACAAAATAAGATACACCCCAGGGCTGTGATGCTGAACTTGACACAACTTGCAGAGTCTCCACTTAGCAGCCCAAAAGGACAGGGTGGAATTTTAGAGAGGGCCAGAACATCTTCAAACCAGATAGGCAGAGTTTTACACTCTCAGCCATAATCTCTTCAGGGTTAGACAGTGAGGCTCAGCTTCTCGGGCAGGAAGCCTCTGGTGTGTTCTCGGCTTTATAAACACTACAAGTTTTTCTCCTCCTCTCTGACTTTCAGTGTAGATGTTGTTGTTGTTTAAAATTCTACCCTGTCATATCGGAAACTTCCTCCACTCACACTTAGTCTTCA
Source organism: Zapus hudsonius (assembly GCA_004024765.1). NCBI lineage: Eukaryota > Metazoa > Chordata > Mammalia > Rodentia > Dipodidae > Zapus > Zapus hudsonius. The sequence continues at coordinate 97,030 of PVHP010001599.1, forward strand.
ATAATAAATGATAAAAGGAAATGGAATAAATTCCCCTTAATGAGGAAATTTTCATCTGGCACAGCAGAGCTGGGGAAATCTATTACGGGACTGGAGGGATGCCTGCAGCATGGCAATTACCAGGGGAGGGCAGGACTCTGCCACTTGACTGCTTTTACCTGACCCTGACACCCACCAGCAACACTAAACAAATCACCCTCCAAATTGCAGAAGCTCTAATGGGAAAATCAGCACTCCATTTGGCCTGCAATTATGGGATGGGCTTGCAATTTTACTATTGTCCTCCGAAGGAAAAAAAAAATGAAAACTCGCTAGGTTGATGCTCAGTAATGACACCTGCTTTGTAAGAAAATTGGACGGATACCTGTTCCCTGCCTCATGACCCTTGCCTCACTTCTGCCTCGAGCATCATCACGAATAATTTTTGTCAAAGCACAGCTTTAAGACTATGTCACAGGCATAATAAAGCCACAGTGGAAAGGTCTTCTTCTCTTTTCTTTCAGGGAGAGAAGACGCGCGTCCTTCTTTAAGAGAAATGTAAATGACATGTTTTTAAAACTGGAGCAGCATTTAGAGGAGTGGAAGCTGACTAAATTGGATAAACACCATGGAGTTCTGTATTCTTGAGAACACCAAGGCTTATTTATCCCTGGGTAGCTATGAGGTCTTTGAATGAATTTATCTTTGATCGCACACAGCCGACTAGCAGGACCTACACCAGGGTCATGAGGAAACAACATCCTGAAAATGGTCCAATGACCTCAATCCACACCACACAGCGATGCCATATTATTACCTGTGCTGGTTTCCAAGAGAGGGTGTTGTGGAAAAAAGCTATATTTAGCAAAAACATATTAACAACAGCACCAAGACCAAAACAAAAACAAAAAAGTTATGGAAAAACTGATAGTATAAATATTTTAGTCAACTTTTTAATTATATGATTCACCCATTTAGATTACAATATAATCATTTTAATACATTCACAGTCATTTAACAATTGTCACCCTTTGATTTCAGACTATTTTCACCATCCTTTTAAAAAAATCCCTTTACGACACAAGCTGCGACCACGCTCTGAGCTCCAGACACCACCCAGCACAGCATCCTCATGACTGGAAGCCGCCATCAAGGACCAGCACTCACCAGAGACAGTAACTCCTTAGAAGCCAGCGGCTTCAGCCTGCCAGCCGCCAGAGACTTTACTTCAGCCTCAGCCGGCTTCCCTTGGGTTTCTTCCCTGACCCTCCTGCCCTCTGTTTTTCCCGTTCCTCCTGGGCTCTTGTGCTTCTTTCTTTTTCAACTTTTTTTTCCTTTTATTTTATTTTATTTTTATATTAGTATTATTAATTTTTTTCCATCACCGAATATACATAGCCCCTCGCCCCTCCAGCGTGTCTGCCCCGCCCCACACCCACCCTTGCTTGTCTGTTTCCTTGTTTACTTGTTTTTTTTTCTTTTCTTTCTCTTTCACCGGGCACACAGGGACAGTGGCACCCATGTAGCCCCTCCCCCAGCGCTACTCTGTTTCCTTGTTTACTTGGTTTGTTTTTTTTTTTCTTTCTTTTCTTTCTCTTTCTACCACATAGCTCCTCCCCCAGGCCTCCAGCCTCCAACACATCTGCCCCGATCAATTTCTGCTCCTGAGGAACCCATCAGCCCCTCTCTCTGCGCCCAGAGAACCCAGCAAAACCAGTAACAGGGATCTCAGCGGCCTCACCCCTCCTTCCACCCCTATCCCCGCTGACCCTATCCCCTGGGTCCGCTGACCCCTGCAAGCCTGCTCCCCTAGCCTGTCCACTACGGTGGCAACACCCCCGTATCTGTGACCTCTAGGGATCCACTACCCCCCATGACCACCAAACCCCACAGCCCCGACCACTGACCCCGCCCCAGTGCCCACTGCCCACTGCCATCCCTCACACCGATGACCTCTACAGCCCCATTCCCCCACACATGCCGACCCCTGCAGATATCTCAAAGGCATTCCTCCAACCACCTCAAGTGGAATCGAAATGGGCAGACCTCAAAGCAAAAATATTACACCAGCTGAGGAAATGGCACCAAATGACAACAACAATAGCACTAAAGAGAGAGAGCAGAAGCAGCCCCAGGATGACACGACATTAAACCCTGATCATACTGGCACAGATCCTAAGGAGAACTTAATGTTAGTCAAGCAAGTAAAGATGGACCAACATATTGAAAGGGTACAAAGTCAGCTCATTAGCTTTGCCACCAGGCTTAATATAGTAGAGGAGAACCAAATGTCAGAAGAGACATATCAGAACTAAAGACAAGCCAGCAAACTGAAGGTATCAAAAATCAGCTTTCTAAATTAACCGAAGACATCTGCAAATATAAGAATGACTGTCAGGAAGAAGTAATTAAATCAAACCTTGAAATGAAATCACATCTCAACAGGATGATAGAAACAGCCCAAAAAGAAGTTACAGAAGACAAAAACCATATTGAAATAATAAGAACATCCCTAGAATCTCTTACCAACAGGATCAATCACTGGGAAAACAGAACCTCGGACATGGAAGACAGAACAGAGGAGAATTCGAGGGAAATCAGAACCTTGACAAAATTCAAAAGAGCAATAAACAAGACTCAAGGGAAATGTGGGATACCATAAAAAGACTTAATCTCAGGATAATGGGGATCCCAGAAGGAGAAGAAAACCAAACGAGGGGCATAGAAAATATTTTCAACAGAATTATTCAAGAAAACTTTCCATACTTGGCAAGAGATAGTCCTGTACATCTAAAAGAGATATGGAGGACTCCAAACAAATTGGACCAAAGGAGAACATCCCAAGATATATCTTAGTTACAATGCCAAGCATTGAGGATAAAGAGAGAGTACTTAGAGCAACGAGAGAAAGGAAACTCACGTATAAAGGAAAACCATCAGAATCACATCAGACTTCTCCATAGAAACTTTAAAAGCCAGGAGAGCTTGGAACAAAGTGATCTTAGGCCTAAAGAAGTACGGATTCCAACCTAGACTACTGTACCCAGCAAAGTTATCCATCATAATAGATGGAGAAATGAAAGTATTCCATGAAATTAACCAGCTCTACAATTACTTGAACACAAAGCCAAGCCTTCAGAAGATATTTCACGAGATATTACACATAGAGGAGACAAATATCCAAACTCAGGAAAGGAACAGAGAACAAGCAAGGTAACACCAAATATATAACAACAACAGCTCAGATACAAACCTCCATATTCTCTCCAACATGACAGGGTTTAAAGCAAACCTCACAGTTATAACTTTGAATATAAATGGACTCAACTCTCCTATAAAAAGACACAGGATCGCAGGTTGGATCAGAAAAATGGACCTTTCCATCTGTTGCCTTTGAGAAACATACCTTATTGCTAAAGACAGTAACCTCCTGAGAGTAAAAGGGAGGAAAACAATTTTCCAGGCATGTGGAATAATAAAAAAGCAGGTGTAGCTACTCTAATATCTGACAAAATAGACTTGAAACAGAAATCAATAAAAAAGGACAAGGATGGCCACTTCCTACTCGTCAAGGGAATGATACAACAAGAAGACATCACTATAGTAAATATGTATGCACCAAATGCAAGGGCCCTTCAGTTCAATAAGCATAAATTACTCAAAAGCAAAGCAGGTATAGATGTGAACACCATCATAGCAGGAGACTTTAACACTCCAGTGTCATCAACAGACAGATCGTCCAAACAAAAGACAAGCAGGGAAATAAAGCAACTAAATAGCACCATAGACAAACTTGGGATGACAGACATTTATAGAACATTCCATCCCAAGGACAGAGATTACACATTCTTCTCAGCACCACATGGAACCTTTTCCAAAATTGACCATGTACTGAGCCATAAATCATCCCTCAACAAATTTAGGATGATCAATGTAACCCCCTGCATCATATCAGACCACAACACATTAAAGTTAGAAATTAACAATGGGAGAGGATCCATAAATTTCAACAGATATTGGTGACTGAACAACTCACTCCTGAGCAATGAATGGGTCAAACAAGAAATCAGACAGGAAATCCAGAACTTCCTAGAAACAAATGATAATGAGGATTCATCCTTTCAGAACTTGTGGGACACAATGAAGGCAGTCCTAAGGGGGAAATTCATTGCACTAAATGCCTTCATAACAAAGACAGAGAGGTCTCAAATCAATGAGCTATCCTCCCACCTAAGGTCATTAGAACAGATGGAAAAATCCAACCCTAGGAGCTCGAGAAGCAAGGAAATAATTAAGATCAAAGCAGAGATTAATGACTCGGAAACAAAGAAAACAATTTTAAAAATAGACGAATCAAAGAGTTGGTTCATTGAAAAAGTCAATAAGATTGACAAACCCCTGGCCAATCTGGCCAAACAGAAAATAGAGAAGGCCTAAATTAACAAAATACAAAATGACAAGGGTGAGATTACAACAGATCCCAAAGAGATTGGAAGTATCATCAGGTCATATTTCCAGAACCTCTACTCCACAAAATTAGAGAACCTGGAAGAAATGGATAAATTCCTGGATACCTACCATCTACGAAGCTCAGTCCAGAGCAGCTGAAGATCCTAAAAAACCCAATAACAATCATAGAGATTGAATCAGTAATCAAGAACATCCCCAAATGTAAAAGCCCAGGTCCAGATGGTTTCTCACCCAAATTCTACCAAACCTTCATCATAGAACTGAAACCCCTCTTTTTGAAGCTAGTCAGGGGCATAGAAAAAGAGGGTAGGCTCCCAAACTTCTATGATGCTACCATCGCCCTAATTCCCAAACCAGGCAAGGATGTAACAAAAAAAGGAAACTATAGACCCATATCCCTGATGAACTTGCATGCAAAAATCCTAAACAAAGTCCTAGCAAACCAAATACAAACCCATATCAAGACTATAATTCACCCTGACCAAGTTGGCTTCATCCCAGGGATGCAAGGATGGTTGAACAAGTTGATAAATATAATTCACCACATTAACAAACTCAACAGCAAAAACCACATGGGTCATCTCAATTGATGCTGCAAAGGCTTTTGCAAAATTCAATACCACTTCATGTTCAAAACCCTGAAAAAAATAGGCATAGATGGCCTATACCTCAACATGATAAACTCAATATACAGATCTCCTAAAGCACAAATCATCCTCAATGGAGAACGACTCAAGGAGTTCCCACTTAACTCAAGAACAAGACAGGGATGTCCATTCTCACTTCTGCTATTTAACATAGTGCTTGAAGTTCTAGCCCAAGCAATAAGACAGGAGAACAGCATAAAAGGGATACAAATCAGAAAGGAAGAAGTCAAATTATCCCTCTTTGCAGATGACATGATCATATATATATATATATATATATCAGACCCAAAGAGTAGTAATATTAAACTCCTGAAGGTGATCAATGCCTTCAGCAGAGTGGCAGGATACAAAATCAACACACAAAAATCAGTAGCCTTTCTATATACAGAAGACAAACATTCAGAAAAAGACATCAGAGAAACTGTCCCATTCTCTATATCCTCAAATAAAACCAAATACCTGGGAATATCACTAACCAAGGTAGTGAAAGACTTATATAAGGAAAATATTGAAAGAGGGAAATAGAGGAGGATGTGACGAGATGGAAAGACATTCCATGCTCATGGTTAGGGAGAATCAATATAGTAAAAATGACAATCCTGCAAAAGCAATCTACAGATTCAACACAATGCCAATAAAAACCCCAACCTCCTTCTTCACAGACATTGAAAAAATAATCTCCAAATTTATTTGAAAGGGTAAGAGACCTCGAATAGCTAAAACTATTCTAAGCAAAAAAAATTACGCAGGAGGTATCACCATACCTGACTTTAAAACATACTACAAAGCCATAGTAACTAAAATAGCATAGTATTGGCTGAAAAACAGACAGTCTGACCAGTGGAATAGAATTGAAGACCCAGCCTTTAAAGCAAGTAACTTCAGCTTCTTAAGCTTCAACAAGGGTGCCAACAATGTAGGCTGGGCCAAAGATAGCATCTTCAACAAATGGTGCTGGACAAATTGGATAAACACGTGTAAAAAATGAAAATAGACCCACTCCTTTCACCATGCACAAAGATCAACTCCATATGGATCAGAGACCTCAATATTAACCATACAACCCTAAACATCCTGGAAGAAAAAGTAGGAGGAACCCTACATCAGATAGGAATAGGGAATAAGTTCCTGAGCAAATCTCCAGTAACCCAGGAAGTGCAACAGTCACTTAACCAATGGGACCTGATCTGGCTCAGAAGCTTCTGTACAGAAAAAAACACCGTTCTCAGAGTCAATAGACCTCCTTCAAACTGGGAGATGATTTTCACCAGCTACAACTCAGACAGAGGCCTAATTTCCAGAATCTACAGAGAACTCAAAAAAAATTAATAACAAAAACCGAAACTGCCCCCTCACAAAACGGGGCACTGTTTTCAACAGACAATTCACAGAGGAGGAAACACAAATGGCCTTTTCTCACCTGAAAAAGTGCTCAGCATCCTTAAGCAACAGGGAAATGCAAATTAAAACCACAATGAGATACCACCTTACTCCGGTGAGAATGACAATCATAAAGAAAACCAAAAGCAATCATTGCTGGTGAGGATGCGGGGGAAAAGGAACCCTCATTCACTGCTGGTGGGATTGCAAACTTGTTCAACAGCTATGGAAAGCAGTGTGGAGACTCTTGAACAGAATGGACATAGAACTACCATTGGACCCAGCTATCCCTCTACTAGGCATCTATCCACAAGATGTCACATCTCAACACAGAAACATTTGTACAACCATATTTATAGCAGCTCAATTCATAATAGCCAAGAACTGGAATCAATCCAAATGCCCATCCATGGAGGAATGGACAGCGAAACTGTGGTATATTTACACGATGGAATTTTACT
>PVHP010001600.1:7420-103813 GCA_004024765.1 Zapus hudsonius
ATATATATATATATATATATATATATATATATATATATATATATATATATATATATATTTGAAAATAGTATCATCATTTAATAAAAAATCTAAATATCTGAGGACTATAAGGGAAAAAAGAAATCATCTAGCAAACATTCTCATAGATTAGAAAACAAATTAAAATGGTATAGTGACAGAAATGAGTTTCTAGAATTTTCCAGTAGCAAAGTAGGAATCTGGCCCTTACTAGGGCTCATTATAATTCCTATGAGTGCCTCAAATTTAAACCTAATGTATGTAATGCCCTCCTGTCAAGCAGATTTCGGTGTGTTCTCCCTTGTTATACATGTCTATCCTTCTATATTCAAAATTCCATCAAATTTTCATTTAACATGAATTAAATGGACTTCTATTTTTATAGAGTAGATATTTAAAACTGAATCACTTTACATAGTAGAAAACAGTCTTAGTTTATTACTAATATTTCTTTGATATTAACAGGTTTGTGAAATGAACAAGTTCATTTGATAGCAGAATTACTACATCTGTTTGAACAAAGAAGTTGGTACTGAAATCCAGGTTATACCTTCCTGGGCTAAGAACCATTTCCTATTTTGAACAAGGGTGTCATTGTAAATGAAAGTTAGGCATAATTAAAAGTCTATGATGTGATGTTTTGATACATGTGTATGTTGTGAACTTGCATTTGCCAGGGTGAATCTCATATCACTTACATTGATTGTTCAAATCAGTACAGCTAGTAAGTGGTAGTCCCCTCGTTGTTCAGTGAAGAAATCTGCCCCAGAGTCTGAACACGGGGACATAATGATACTCAGGGCCAGAAGGATGAGGGGTGAGGTACAGTTATTATGCTAGTAACAAGAATATCTACAATTGCCACCACTGGGCATTTTGACCATGAACAGTTGTTAATTCTTTCTTCTCTTTTATGATTTTTCCAAAGTAACAAAAACCTTTTGGTGTATTATAGCCTAGAATGACTAACAACAATACAACATCTTAAATTTTATTTGATTAAAGAAATAACTCTTAGTTTTTAAATAGTTTTTATCATTAAACAAGTTTAAACCTATATAGCAATCATTTCAAAAATAATTATTTCATGTTCCATAATTAAACTGTACACAGAAGCTAGTCAGTGAGGACAGTCTGGTGCAGACCCAGGAGCCAGGGGTCAAGTTCTCAATGGCCTCTTAAAAATGTTTTTGCCATTTTTTCATCTACTTTTATTTGGATGTTTGTCGATGAGTGGATCTGTACTGGGCGGGGAGAGCCGATGGACCCCAGTCTTTTTTGGCTTCCTCTGCCCTACTGGGTCAGGTTCCTCAAAGTCCTTCAATATCTGGGCATTTCTTCCTCAGAACTGAGATGTGGTCTTTAAATAGGGCAGGTGGAACCTAATCAACATCATAGCTTGAAATTACAAATAATATCTTTGCTACTTTTACACTGAAAAATCGGAAAAGTAACTTTCTAGATCAATGGATACCAGTGTTCTGTAGTTTAAAAGGAGTTCCATGGAAAACCAGTATTTGATCCTCATTACAATGAGGAAAGTATGAAAATTGAGTAGAATACTAGCCTTTATTCTGAATGCAGAAATTCAGGAAAGAAGTATTGTTATTGTCCTCAATTTATAAGCAATGGTGAAGAGCTCTCAAAGAGCTTTTGAGAAGGATCACCTTTGGACTCACTTCTAGCGGGCAGGTTACATATCTGGGATTGTAACCACACTCTGTCTTTCCTTCTAGTCTTTCTAGTTCATTTCAGTTCAGTGAAGGTAAACATCCTGCCTGCCCTAAAGAAGCCAAGAGACCCTTAGAAGGACTGATTCTCTTATCAACTTTAACTTTTAATAAAGTGTTCATAAGTTCTGGGATGTTTGTATTATATGTAAGTAAAACTTGTACCTTTACATCTTTATCAAATCAAGTGCTAATTAATTATAGTTATCACTATTGCTATTTAAAAGGGAGGAGGGACTCCGTTAGACATATAGTTCTCCTTGAAACCCTGGACTCACTGCTATTATGACTTCAAACTTTTCTAACATAATTGAACTTGGTCACACCATATTGTATATTTAAAGATAAAGCACATTTTTTATCTTCCAGATAACATGTAAATTGATTTGAACATCATATTCTCCTCTTAAGACCTAGTTACAGAATCAGCTAATGTTGGAGGTCTGTGAGAGGCCAGCAACTCATTCTGTCTGGTGATCTTCAAACTTGGTTTTTCAGCAGAATCAACTAAGGGACTTCCTAAAGGACTGATTTTGAGATTTTGATTTAGCTTTTTGAAGCTTAATTTTTGATTGTGATTTCCAGTTGATAGTTTGAAAGTCTGTCTTGTGTATGGACCTTTGGGAACCATTATTCTAAAAATCTATGTTTATTGAAGAAACTTGAGGCTTTGAGAAATGAAGGGACTCAATTAGTCAAGTCACAAAATTCCAGGCAGACAGGGCGTCATCAAACATTCTGTCAACTACACACTATAAATTTAGAGCCGCCTCAAGTAATTGTATGTGGCTACAAACCATACCTAATTTAAATGAAAAAAATGTGACAATTCACTTGATTTTTTTAGCCATTATAATGAGGGAAATGTGAAAACATTTCAAAGCATTAGCTTCAATGCTTCATAGAGCTGAAAGTTCATTTAACATTTACATTTCAACAGACAAAGTTTCAGAAATATACAAAGCTCATAAATGAACATAATGTAGGAAAACCTGAATTTGTCTTGGACTAGGGTCTTATGAAGGATGATAGTTTTATTATCTTGATTAATTTTTATTAAAACATTGCATGTAGAATCTAGTGTTATAATTCTTATATTTCATTATTAAATTTAATGGCAATAACATAAATGGTATAAATATTTTTCTTTATAAAACACTGATTCTCTTGTTTCTTATTCTGAGATAAAAATATGTGAAATTAAAATTTAACATATTTACATTTGTAAGGAATAGCTAACTGGATAGTTTATATCTATATCTGTATCTATCTGTATCTGTATCTATCTATATATCTATGTTGTATAAGTATGCCCAGGAATATGAATTAATTTCCTTTATTATTATAATCTCTTAGTGCAATGTGTGTATAAATTTCATGGTCAAAAATACTTAAACCTTTAAGTGTCTATCAGTCCAAATGCTTATCAATTACAGTTATCACTGCCTACATTTGAATTTTCATCTTTCATTCATTCACACATCCACTTGTTAACACATATTTACTGAGTATATACTACACATGGGACAGCAGAGAGTTTTAAGCAGGTTGATATAGACTTGGAGACTTCTGGACCTACTTGTATAGACTGTGGACTTTCTGAGGCTGCTCAATGGTGTATGAGTGACATAGAAGCAGACAAGTCCTTCCAGGGAATTGAAGCTTAGCTTGCATTATCTCTGTGAAGCTGATAAGGTGATACAATGTCTTGTGCCTCTTGAAACTAGGCATAGAACACTCAAAATATTGCTATAGGAAGGAGATAATTTTAAAGTTTATATTATTTCTATTTTCCAAATACAATGCCACACACAATAAAACCTTAAGAAGGGGAAAATGTTGAAAAATTAAACAGTATAAACACACGTAGCAATCAGGCCTTATGATGTAAGGACAAGAATATTGGGAAAATGTTCTGTCATATCTATGGGAAGCCCATCTGGGAGAATCAGCATTGGTACCTGGAATTCTGATGTAAGCTCATTCTATCTGCATTTGATAGCTATAGGCCTTTGAAAGCTAAGTTCTGATCTGTGTTTAAGCTCCAATACAGGTTGTATGTCTAATGATGAGACTTCAACTAGACCATTCCATTATGAGATGGAATCTAAGTCTATTAAATGATCAGTTCAGGAAACACCAGTACTAATATATCAGAAGATGCAAGTGTGGCAGCAAGACAGCATGGGCAAGAATAGCTGTCCCAAGCAATCTGCAGGAACAGGCATCCTAGACCCATGTTAGCTGATTACATTATCTATCCCTGTTGTCTAATTCTCTTTCTCCATTCACACCAAGGGTTAGTTAGAGGGCATTGTATAAGAAGATGATAGAGAAGAATAATTCTAGAGCATAATTTCCACATGGGTTAGCTCAGTGTATGAAGTTTAGTAAAAAATAAGAGAGTAGCACAATAGTGTCATTAAGGGTTGTTCTTAAAAGTTAGTGCTGAGAGAAAACCTACCCATTACCCTTGTACAATGCACACACATTTACAGGATAAGAATAGCTATAGACTGATGGACAGTGGCAAATGGTCCAACCACTTGATAAGAACCCAAAAAGAGATAGTTAAGAAGATCATAGATAAGAAGAAACCGGAGTAGAGGCATTGACATGGATAGCCTGTCAAAAAGTGCAAGATCTTGGTATCACATTTCTCCCCCTGTAATAGAACATCTATGGATTTGACATCAAGCAAGACAAGGTAGACAAAACATATTAGACAAAATGACCTGGCTAGATGGTATGAACCAAACCCTGCTGTTGGCTACCTATAGCAAGCACTTCCCCATTAGTCAGTGACTTCAAACTCCATTTTGGAAATATTAAAGGGATTTTTAAGGTCAAAAACACCGAGGAACACTTCTCGAGGATAAATTAATTAACACGACTATTCGGTATCTGGAGTTCCAGTAGCAGCAGAGAGCAGCATAGTGTTTTTAATCTGGTGTCATTCTCCATGAGGTCTTTTCTTTTTGGATGAGCTAAAGATTTTATTTTTCTGGGAAGAAATAATGCTTTATGAATATTCATTACTCTTTATCTTCTGATAATTTTCAAAGATTTAACCAACCTCAGATTTTATGTAACCTTTGATTTTTTTTTTTTAGATAGAGAATCACATGTATCTTTGCGTCTGACCAAGGAACCCACTTTATTACAAAAGATGACCTTGGCTATCAGTATCACCCACTTTACAAATAAGAATCTTTCTCTGAACTGGAATGGAATAAATGCCTGAAGCTCCAATCCAGAAATGATATCCATTTGGAGAATTTGTGTGCTTATGCTCACAACCATAAGCTCTGCATGGTTCTGAGGCAGCAAACATAGGGAATAACTTAGCAACCAGGGACAATGGTTGACCTGGGCATCAAACACACCCCTTTCCTCACAATGCACATGTAAATCTGTGAGACCTGAAGCTTCCACTTGCATCCAGCTGCACGTATACCCTGCTCTAGACAATGGGATATATTTTCTTTGCCCCTAGAAACCACTAGTAATTCTCTTTTGTGGCCATTTTCTATTCAAATACACTCCAAGATACATCTAGGTTGGAAGACTGGGGGCCATCCAGCCTGGACTGGCCATAATAGAAACTGAATCCTCTAAGAGAATTGTCTCTGATACAGTTAGTTCATTTCAGGTCATTCTCCTCTGTAAGCATCCCACATCCATGACTTTTCAAAGCAGGAATATCAAAGTCTTGGAGTCCATAGGGAACAACTCTGGTGGGACATTTCCTCTTCCCAATTGTGTCCCTCTCCATCAGATGTAACCACTTATTTGATTGTCAGTAAATAATATTTTATTATTTAAAATTTTATATATGTTGTAGTCTGAGCATATTCTATCCATATGATTTGCTTTTTTATCACTGTGAATCACATTTACTAATTCTGAAACCAATGACTGTGGATTGTTTTGCATCTGGCTTTCAGTTAGGGGCTCTCATGAATAACATTACAGTGGGTACTTTCATCTAAAGATTTTGGTTAATGAATGCTTGAGTAGTAAGTGCTGATTCAAAGTAAATATATCATTAATTTTTTTTTAAATCAACAACACACTTTCTCAAAGTGGTTGTATTTTCTTTTCATAGTTGTGAGGATTGAACTCCTTTGATATGCTAAGCAAGTGCTCTACCACTGAGCTATAGACCCAGTCTCTGCTAGTAACAATTTGGATTCCCTCTAGTGATATTGGAGATTCTAGTGCCTTTCCAACATTTGGGTCTGCTAATATTTTTATTTTAATTATACTAGTGAAAAACATATTGATTCTGTGTTTTTATTTGCATATTTCTGGTATTAAATAGTGTGGAATATTTATCACACACTATTGGCATGGATGTGTCATGTTCTGTTTTGAAGTTTTAATTTCAATTTTTTTTGCCCATTTTAAAAATATTTGCTTAAAGACAAGAAATTAAATGTTTAAAATGATCAAAAATAAAAAAATAACAAAATGGTCAAAAAGATGTGTGTGGGGGGCATAGTGGCTCACACCTTTAATTCCAACACTCATGAGGCAGAAGTAGAAAGATCACTATGAGTTCAAGACCAGCCTGGGACTACAGAGTGAGTGCCTAGTTAGCCTGGCTAACTAGTGAGACTCTACCTCAAAAAACAAAACAAAACAAAACAAAAAACAAGAAAAAAGAGTAATAAAAAAGGGGCAAAAAGATGTGTGTGTGTGTGTGTGTGTGTGTGTGTGTGTGTGTGTGTGTGTGTGTTTGCATGTGCATTTGAAGTAGATGAAGCTACTGAGGGGGCATTTTCAAAATCTGAATTTTTCTATATATTGGGGAAAAAGAGAACTCAGGCAGTCAAAACATGTGTTAAGTAAGAAAAGCAAATGATAGAAACGCTGTGTTAAGTTTAACATTATACAGAAGGTGACTGTTTACATGCTAAAAATGGAAGCCATGGTATTTAGAAAGATAATATTTTGCACTGATTTAATATTCAATACTTTCACTTGTGCTGAAAAGAGAGAAACATGTAACAAATCTATGATGCCTCTGAGTAAAAGTACTGAAGTGGGCTGTTGGTAAATCAGTAAAATATATTTCAAATATAAATTCTTAAAATTATAGATTTTAAAGATTTAAGCACCAATTTTACAGTTTTCATTTTTTTGCACATTGAAATCTATGGCTGCTTTAAAAACAGCATAATTATATTATCCTGTTTCTCAGTTTTTGCAATGCATTTGTTTGCAAGTTTAAAATGATTTTTGTTGGTGGATAGATTATTTGCATCGATTTCTTCCACTTTTTTGCCATCATTAATCTAGAACTTGGCATTTATAGCTGTAAATACTAACACATAATTTACTTATAATGATGTTTATAGGATGCATATTATGTATATGATATTTCTTATCAAAACATATAGCTATATAATGGAAACTAGATATTTTATATTTGTTCATTTATAATTGCCATATGATTTTAGTTAAAGAATGGCATAAAATGTGCTCTTGAAATGCTTATAATGCTTATGCAAGATGAGGTGACATACTGGCACACAATTTAGAAGTAACCACCTCTGAGTTTTTCATTTTCTTTAACACAGAAGTGTTGCAAGTGGCAGAACACTGGTAAAGCATTGCCGTTAAACTCACTGCTCATTTTTCCCATAAAAACACATGCGTGTGTGTACACTGCCAGCTCCAGATGTAATAGCAAAGAGAGATGCTCATTCTCTGTTCCTAAGAATTGAGGAAGAAGGAAATTAAAAAAAGAGCTGTGAAGAAATATGAAAACCAAATAATCACCCAGGATGTGGATTTGGGACCAAGGAAAGCAGTTTCTTTCAAAATGATTTTTAAAACTAAATTTTCACTAACACTCTGCTCCATTTCTGATGGGAATCCAAAGGAATCTGTACCATCTAGCTGAGCTTCTCCATATGGCCACAATATCTTGGAATATGCATGTTGCTATTCCGATGGAAAAATCATTTCCATTTTTTAAAATAGTTTTATACTATGTGGGATTTATACATATATATGTATATTGTCATGTGGTTTTTATTATTAAAATCAAGAGAATTATATAATACATTTTCTTTCATGGACATATGGGAAAAGTATGAAAGTTATATATTCAATTTCAGAAAGAAATATATTTTTCCCCCAATGGTAGAAGCTCTAGAGTTTTAGAGTTTGAAGGGATCTCTTTCTTTTTAAAGGTAGTATAAAATATGTTTGCTTCAGTCTGTATTATATTGAGTGATCATATTATACAGTCAGACTTAATGAATTGCTACTTGGCTATTCACAACATTACGCTGGTCCTGGATTTCTTCACTTTTTATAGTGGTACAGTAGTGGTCAGACTTACTGTGTTATTTAATCATTTATTATTTTTACTAAGAAATGTGCTTGATGCTGCACTAAGAAGCAATGCTATATTTTATTTTTCACTTACAAGCCATTTTTTCTTCACTCATATTCTGTGAAATCTAGGAATAGGTGCTGCTCCTACTGTCCCATTAGAATCCTTTCCGCCATGTTGTAATAATAGATTTGTTCATACACATGATCCACGATGGACCAATTGGAGTCTCATCTATGTTTGAGTTTTGGATTTTACTATTCTTAAATTGATATTCAAACTGTAAAGATATAGTGGGAATTGTGCCACAAGTACCAGCTTTGAAAGAAGATCCAGGGTTTAGATCAATGGATCCTTAGGAATCTAGGGAGGCAGGTAGGTAAACTGATAAAAATAGCTGTTGTAGTTAGCCATGTGCCACTGGGATGAATCTTCAAGCCAGGCACAATTTGGGGAGGAAAGTATTTATTGAAACTACAGATTGAGGGGAAGTTTTATAACAGCGAAAGAAGCTGGCCCTCTTTCACAGGTCCGAGCAGAGAGAGAAACCCATCACCAACACGATACACACACTAGCAAACAGGCAGGAGGGCAAGGAGAGATCCTTTCACCTTTATGTAGCCCTAGGGTGGGGTCTTGCAATTCTATCCCAGACTTAATGGCTTCCTGAGTCTCTGGAATTTCCTTCCTGCACTGCTCACACAGGAAAGGATGTTTACTTCTATCTCCTTTGAGCTTCCTTACATCCTACCCCCTACTGAGAGGTTACCTTCCTGTGAACATCCTCAGAGACCCACCCAAGATTACTTGAAAGGTCAAGTTGACAACAAAATTTAACCATTAAAATAGCCATGGCAGATTGAAAAGTTGATGATAGTGGGAGAGGCAGAGAGAGGGAGAGAGACAGAGGGGGGAGGGAGGGAGGGAGAAAGAGAGAGAGAGAGAGAGAGAGAGAGAGAGAGAGAGAGAGAGAGAGAGAGAGAGAGAGAGAGAGAGAAACTTCAGACTGGCCATTTTACCAAACTTTTACCTGACGCAGCTTGCTTTGTGTGTGTGTGTATGCGCATGTGTGTGTACCATGTTATGTCATTAGCCATTTAGTTCTCCAATAATCCTTTAGTACTTCACTTGGCATCAGCGGGGATGGCAAGAAAAGTCACAACTAAATCATGAGGTAATTGAGAAACAAAACAAGTGATTAAGACAAGAGAGCAAATTATATCTACTCTACCCAATGAACTTGAAATAGGTACGTGTGACATATGAGCCAATGGAATTCCTAGCAGCATTTGATAAACTGTTAGAAGCATCTGGTGGCTGAGCTCTCCACCCACCCAATCTCATGTGCTCTTCAATGTCCTCCGTTCCCCTTCTACAGATAAAATGAACAATCTAACTAATTTTTGAAATTGGGGTATAGAATTTTCTCTCTGTCACTTCTAGGACAAGCTTTTAAAATTTGTGGCACAGTTATTTTTCCTACCAATTTAGCAACATCACCAAAAAGCCAAATGCTCAAATATCTAGTAGCAAAATTTAAGCCTTGGATCCCGTAGTCAAGTTTGGAAGTGAGACGCTCCTGAGAGCTGATGATTCCAGGAAGGTTTAGATGTGGGAAACCAATGAGATACTATTCCCACAGCCTTACCTAGTTCCACATCTACAAAACCCATTCCCACTTGCCCTGTGCTAACGGATGTCTCCTCCTGTATTCCATTTATAGAATAAGGCAGCCGAGTGGAACACATTAAGCATCAAGAAAAGAGTGCAGACAGCTAGCTAAATGTATCCAATTACTTTACAAAAACTCATTGGTTTTGGTGGGGATGGAGTGAATAATGAGATGATATAACAGTGGAGCTGTTGCTTTTTACAAATAAACATCAGGAGATTGAAGAGGAGCTCAACTCCCCTTAGAGTTTTGCTTTTGTTCTCATGGCCCACTGGGTTTAACTAACAAGCTCATGGATTTCTAGTGTTGTGGTGGTTTCTCTTTGGGGAATACAGAAGCAGTCTACCAAAACAGTTGTTCTACTTTCTGAGGCCACTTCTTTTCTACCAATAACAATTCCTTTTGTTGGTTTTCTGGCCTGCTGATGGTCAGTGTGATTTTGCTGCCAGAAGTTCCATAATTTAGGTGTAAAAGTCCAATATTTTAAAAAAACATTTAAATTACACATTAAATTTCATTTGCATGTCTATTTCTCTTCTGAACTGTTTCTAACCATGTTGTTTCAAAATAGTCTATCAAAAAGTTCATTAAAACATCAAATGACATTAAGGTATATAAATAATGAAATCCCCCAAATTTCAAACTAAACTCCTTTCATATGATCAATTATAGAGGAGGAACTGACATTCAAAAAAATTAAACCTTGTGAGTAAAAGTAACAACATAAAACTGCGAAAAATTACAATCTAATATCAAATGATTTTGTCCCTGGTTGTTAAATCTCAAAAAAATGAAACTTCAAAGTTTATTCTACTCTGTCTTTCCGTCTTGTGCATATGATCTTGTAATATTTCCTATATTCGGGGTGATTTATGATTTATTGAGTACCTACACTCTTGAAGAATTCACAAATTGAATTGAGTATCACAGCTCTTGTGAGTCCTGCTTCATGGATGATATGCTAAGTATAATTATATTTCCATGCCCATTAAGTCTAGAAAACTAGCCATTCCCTATTCAACATATGGTCTTATAGGTAAAACATATGGCTAAAATCATTAGGGAAGACTCAAAATTATTTGAGTTAATGAGAAAGGAAAAATCTCCCAGAGTTTAACTCTCACTAGGATGTTATTTTATGTCACTGGTATGAAATTTAGGTCTATTAATCAAAACACAAGAATTCCCATATCAGAAGGTGAATCTTGACACCATGCCAAAGGGAAATATGCTTATGTTTCCTAGTTATGTGTGATGAGTGACGTGTTAGGCCAAGTGTCTGTGTTTCCTCAGACTACTGATCTCAGGGGCTTAAAATTATCTCTCTTTTTTAAAGAGTTATTGGTCATAGATAACTAATGGGAGTCCATTTCACATTTCATTTTTTATTTGAGGGTTCAAAGTGACAAATCTTTCCTTATTCAAAACCCACTGTTGTCATAGCAGAAGGAAAAAGACCAAAAGATGTTGGCGAAAACAAACAAGGGCTATTAAAGCTGCTGCTGGAATATGCCACACTTGTTCACACACCAGTGTCTAAGAAAACACAGTATTAAACTAAGCAGCAGTGAGATGCATATCTATATTCCTCACTGGAGGCACTGCACATCCTACCACAATATTGAGAAGCATAATTCATTTACATAACGTGGGAGCAAATATTCTGCAACAATAGTATAAGCTATTGCCACTCCCCATTGCAATACTTAGATACATCTAAGGAGATTATCCAATCACTTCCATTATAAAAAATGTATTAATTCTGGTTGTGGTTATTCTTGATTGTCAGGTTGTTTGAATCAAGAAGCACCTAGGAGATTAGTAAACCACTCCTCAGGACGTGTTTTAGGTTAGTTATTTTTATGGCTTGAATGTGAATAATCCTCATAGGCCCATGTGTTTGAACACATAGTCTCCAGATGCCTGAGCTATTTAAGAAGGTTGTAGAGCCAATAGGAGGTAGATCCTTGCTGAAAGAAGTGGGTCACTGGGGATACTTGCTTTCACATACTGTGTTGTAGTCAATTCCAAGTTGTGGGAGAAACATCCAACCAGACACAGATTATGGAAGGAATAGGTGTATTCCACTTACAAATCTAGGGGACATTCCATCAGTGTCAGAAAAAGCTGGATCCTTTTCAAATATTTAAGCAGAGAGAAACCACCAAACATCCAGCATCGCAAGCAAGCACAAAAAATTAAACAAAACAAAATAAACAAACAAACAAAAAAAAAACCCAGAGCTTGAACTGCTCTCTCCACATATTTGGGCTAGAATTCAGATCTGCCCTCAAACACCTTAGGAATGGACTCTAGGATCTACCCTCAGTGAAACCTCCTCCAGACAAAGGCTGGAGACCCCAGTTACAAGTTTAATTTTAATAAAACACTTGAGTCTATGGGGCCCTACATTTATACCATCACAAACTAGCACATCCTGTTTTTCCTTTGCTTCCTGTGACAATATGAACAACTCTCCTCCCTCCCCTGCTGACATGCTTTCCCCATCATGAAACTTACCCTTGAAACTATTCGCCCCAAATAAACCCATTTCTTCCATATGTTGCTTCTGATCATGTATTTATTTGTTAATGGAATGAGAAAGTAACTGACATGGTTATTTTTCTAAATGCAGGGACCTAATTCCTGACAAAAAACAGTGAGAATTTTCTTTTGTGGCTCATGGTTTGAGGGGACTGTCATGGTTTGATCCAGGTGTCCCCTCAAAACAAATGAATGTGCTCTGATAAATCGATCCTAGGCTGATGGCAGTTTGAGTTTTACAACCTCCTCCATGAAGCTGTGTTGTTGGGGGCGGGCTTATGGGGTTATAAACCAGCTTCCCCTTGTCAGTGTTTGGCACACCTTCCTGCCGCTGTTTCCAGTGCTGCGGTGGAGGTGATGTCCACCCCTCTGCTCATGCCATCATTTTCCCTGCCAGGAGGGAGTCTCCCCTCGAGTCCTTAAGCCAAATAAACCCATCCCTCCACAAGCCACTCTTGTTTGGGTTCTTTCTGCGCAGCAACTAGAAAGCTGACTGCAAGTGGGATGCAGTCTATCATGATGGGTAAGCTATGATATCAGGTACCTACCAGATGAAGGGAGTATGTGCTGTAACTCTTCACATCTCAGAAGACAAGGAAGGAGAGAGAGAGAGAGAGAGAGAGAGAGAGAGAGAGAGAGAGAGAGAGAGAGAGAGAGAGAGAGAGAGAGAGAGAGAGAGAGAGAGAGAGAGAGAGAGAGAGGGAGGGAGAGAGAGGAAGTTAGTTCAGGCCAGAAGTGAGGAAGCGGGGCTGAGCTCACCACCCTTCAGTGATCAACTTCCTGCAGCTACTGCCCACCTCCTAATAGTTTCACTGCCTTCCCAATGCAGTGTCACCAACTGGAGACTACATCTTCAAACACCTGAGCCTATGGGGGAATGTTGCTGGAATAGTCTATCTAAGACTCCATTGTCTCCTGGCCATCTCATAATGCAGGCTGAATTACGGACCAAGTTCAGTCTTCTGAAACTCAAGGGCATCTCTTAAATGTGAACATTGGTAAAATCCACAACAAGTTACATATTTCCAACATACAATGGCACGAGGAAAGATCTCCATTCCAGAGGGAGGAAAGGATAAATAGCAAAGAAAGACTGGATAGACAAGACAGAAAATCAGGGAGAAATGCCAAGTCCTGAACATAGTGTCTGGCATCTGGAAATCTTTGTAGCATCATCTGGGCCTTAGCAGGCTTGGGTAGGCTCACCCCTCCATCTTTGTCTCATTCAGCACTCAGCCTCTCTCTGGGCAACAACACTTAATACCTGTAGCTTCCCTCACCAGACAACATGCACTCTTTGCATATGTAATGTTCTAAATTCTCCACTGGAATTTACATTTCACTTGCAGAGCCCACTCAGGGCCTCCTGTTGAGGGATTCTAACCCTGATACACATTGACTGTTCTAAATGGCTTTCTTAGACCTTGGTGAAAGCCACAATGACACTGAAGCTTTCATTTTGCATGCTTGCAAAAAAAAAAAAAACACCTACAAACAGAAAACAGACAAAACAATAACAACAACAACAAAACACAGTTGTTAAATTCTGCCACCAGATCAAAGGCAGTGTAAGTGTAGCCTCTGAGAACTTGCCTAACTAAACTTGGGTAAACACGGCTGTATCAGTTACATTCTTGGCTAAATATCCAACCACAGGCAACTAGAAGAAGGAAAGGATTTGTTTCATCTTATAGTTACCATGAAGAGAGTCTATCATGGCTGGGAAAGCAGATCTTCACACGCCAGCTAATCTAATCTAGAAAATCCCTTACAAACATGCCAAGAGATCTGTTTCCATGGTGATTCTAAATCCTGTCTAGTTGACAACCAGAAAGATGAAACATCACAACCTTAGGTTGCCAAGCTTTAGTAAGATACCACGGAGGCTCTTTTTTCAGTAATTTTCCTTTATGGTTGTTATACCTGTTTGCATACACCCTGTAGCTTTTGATGGATGGTGGTACTGCTCTCAATCTATCTTTCCTAATATTCTGGTGCAAAGTCCCTGGTTTCTCTTTGATGATATCAATCTCTTTACAGATGCTTTGCACCCATCTTTTTTTTTTTTCAATTTTAAGCTTATATTCCCCTTCTTACTAAACAGCAAAGTTTTCATGTCTTTCTGCTCCCTTACTCTTCTTTCTCATTGTATTCCTTGATAGGAATGCCACATCTTGAATCCACTACTGTCCTGAAATTTACTCTACCCAACAAATTAGTCTGTTACTTTTTAAATCAGTCTCATTCAAGTTTTTTAGGACACAGGCCAAATGTAGCCTGATTCTTTGCCAGATTATTATATGATTGCCTCTGGTCCCAGTTTCTGATAGAGTCTTTGTTCTTCTCTGAAATCAGCCCTCACTGTTCATATAACTATCTGCATTCTAGTCTTCCCCACTCCCACCAGAATAGCCAGTTAAGCTTCACTTATAGCATTCTGTGGGTTCTCCAGCCCTTGACTTCCGATTCTTCCACAATCCTCTTGCAATTTTCTCCCAAATGTGTATGAACCACATGGTCAGTTTATCCTAACAATGATCCCCAAGTCATTACAAATTTTGTGCATTAACAACTTTTCTCAGAACTGTGACCAAATACTTGGCAAGAAGCAAGGTGATGGAAAAGGACTTATTATGGCTCATTTAAAAAAAATAAGGATATGTTTCATCATGGTGGGAAAATTATGACATTGGCTGGTTTCAGAATGAAAGGAGCATGAGGCTCACACGCCCCATATCTTAGTGAACCACGATAGCAAGAGGCATATCAGGTCAGAAGTGGGCCATGATCTAATCTCTAACATTTACTCCTTAGTAATCCATTTACTCAATTTACTCTTATCTCCTAAAGATTCTGTTGCTTCCTAAAACAATACCAAGAGCCAAGTGTTCAAACACATACACTATGGGAACATTTCTATTCAAACTATAATAGACTGTGAAGGTAATTCCAGAGAGCCTTAAATAGTATAATAAGACCCTCCATAATTTTGGGAAGTAAAATCTCTTAGGCTCTGTACTTGGCTGGAATCCATGAGTTAAAAAAAAAAAACAAGAACGTTAGATAACACAGGTATTTTCTTTCTCTGCCTCCTGGATGCCAGGTTGTGAGCATCTTTGCTCTTTCATACTATCCATCTATTCCATGATGGATTGAGAGCTCTGAGATTGTGAGCCAAACTAATCTTTCCTCTGTTAGACTGTTTTGTCCAGGCATTTGTCACAGTTACCAAAAACTAATATAATAGAGTCGTATCAAAGAAGTGATATTATTGCTGTGACTAGGCATGTAACAGACGGCAGTGGCTATAGAGGAACTATGACCTTTAAACTTTTATTGCCCAAGCTTGTTATTACAGCTTGGGTATGTGAGCTCCAGTAAATTCAGGCCTTGAAGTGACCGGGCATATTGAAGTTTGTTGAGGCTTGCCAGGGGCTGGCATGTTAAAAAAAAAGAGAGGAAACAAGGCCAAACTCCTGCTGGTCTCAATCTCAAATAAGGATGAGATTATCCAGGTTTCAGGCCAGCCTCAACTTTTCTTTAACCCTATGTTTTCCATGCCTCTCAGCAGGTTCCCACATTCCTGCAAACCAAATTCAAAGGCCTGTGATCCATATGGCCAGCTTTATTACAGTAATGACCCCACTTCTTGGTAACAAATTTTTGTAATACCTTCTCATTGCTGTAACCAAATACTTGATCAGAAGCAGCTTAAGAAAGGTATGGTGGTTTTAATGTGAAATGTTTCCTATAGCCTCATGTGTTTCTGATTAAGAGGCATGTCACTGGGGGCAAATCTGGAAGTTTATTGGTCCAACCCAACTTGATGTTCATTATTAGGTTCACTCTGTCTGTTACCTATAAACTGTTATGTGTTATATGAGCCATCATCCTGCTTATGCCATCTCCGCCATGGAGAAATGTCCCCTCATAACTGTAAGCCAAAATACATCCTGTCCTATCATAAGCTGCTTTTGGTTGGGTGTCTTGTCCCCACAATAAGAAAGTAACTGTTACAGAAGGAAAGGGTTTATTTTGACTTACCGTTCCAGAAGTATAGTTTTATGATTCCATCATGGTGAGGAATCCATGGTAGCAGGACCAGGAGGCAATTGGTCACATTGCATGCATAGTCAGGAAGCAGAAAGAAAACAGGAAGTAAGGCTAGGCTACAAAACCTCAAAGCCTACCTCTACTGGCCAACTTTCCCTAGCAAGATTCTACCTCCTAAAGTTCTACAACCTTTCCAAACAGTGTTAGCAGCTGGGGACCAAATGCTCAACTATATGAGCCTATCAGGGATATTTTGCATTCAAACCATAATATCATATCTGACAATCTTACCAATACTCTTTTGTGGAGGAAATGGTACTATTACGGTTTCTAGCACAACTGTTTAATGGTTTGAAAGTCTGGCTTGATATAGGAATAGCATGGCCAATATTTTTAATATAATTAAATCATAGATAATATTTAGAATATTCATGCTAAAATTTCTTATTTTACCTGAAAGTCAAATATAATTGTGGGTCATTTTTTTGACATTTATAGTATGTGGTGTGTGTATGTGTGTGTGTGTGTGTGTGTGTGTGTGTGTGTGTGTGTGTGTATGTGTGTAAATGTCTGTATGTACATGTATGTACATGTATGTACAAATGTATTTACAGGCACATTCAGGCCATGGGAGATCATTGGATGTCTTCCCTCTGTCACCCTGTGTATTTCCTTGAGACTCAGTCTTTCTCTGCATGCAAAGCTGCACTTTTCACAAACGCTAATGATTCTCTGGTCTCTGTGTTCCCCACAGGACTGGGCATACAAATGTGCATGGTCACACCCAGTCTTTCACATGGGTTCTGGGGAATTGAACTCAGGTAGTCTTAGATTGGCACTGACCCTCATGCTTGTAGCAAGTGTTCCTTATCACTGAGCCAGGTCCTTGGGTTTATTTGCAAAATCTTGCAGCCCTACTTGAAAATTCATTGTTATATCAGAATTATAATTTCCTGGAAACCAGCATGATGTAAGAAGGCCAAGTGGAGTGTAAGACTTAAAAGATGAGACACACTATGTGATGAGATAATAAAACCAACTTGCATCCAGATATATGGCTCTTCCAAATACTTAACCCACAAAATTGTGAGTAAAATAAAAGTGTAGATCACAAAACTGAGAGGTGGTACTTTATTGTGATAATTGATCATTTAAATATACCTGTATTTGGATATTTAAGGCAAAATGATTCCTTGGTTCAAATTTGTTTATAATTTTCATTTTGTTGTTGTTATTACTCATTTAGTCTGGTCTTGATATTCTTTCTTATGTACTGATATCTGATTGTTTCCAATATCTGAGAGCTTATTTTCCAAAATGGAGGATATTCTCTGAGAGAGTGTAATTGCATGTTGTTCTCTGTTTCTATATTTAATTCAGCAGTTTCAATTTCAGCTTCTCAACTCACCAGAGACACATGTAGAATTTTGTTTAGGGCCAATAGTATAGAAAATTCCAAGTTTCAATTCATAGGTTATTATTATTATTTTTCTTGCTTTGGACAGAGAAATGATAACTTAGTGATTTTCTTCAGTTCATATAAATTTAATAATCCAAAAGTAGTTTCATCTAGAACTGTTTTAAATTTTAGTAGAGTCAACCAAATATCTATTAACTGCACTGAACAATTTCTTTATTTTATTTACTCTAACATTTAAAAGAGATTCACATGAGATAAATTCATGCTGTGTTACTTGAGTGGCTATGCCATGTCTTCATCAGATTCCCTCTGTGATGAGAGATTCTCCATTTCCTAAAACAGAATCACCAAGAACCCATTCTAAATCTCAGTATAATATAATCAGGAGGAATTGTCCTTTTTAAAAAGCTTTTCACTTAAAAAAACACCAAGAAGGCTCAGTTTGAGTTTGTAATTTATTTGAATTTTGAGTTCTTTTAATTTGTAAAACAATTTTCAAATCTCTTCCTTTCATTATAAAACTGAAAGCAAATTTATTTCAGATTCAAGAAACTTTGCTGGCTATTCTAATTCCACAGAACCATTGATAGTTTATGTTGGACAACAGGAGAAGATTTTAATTTGAGAGGGAAATAGAAGTGGAACCATGCTGTTGGCTTTGGCTACAGAATGCCCGCAGAGTAAATTCCTTCTTGCATAGGAAATGACCAATCCTCTGGAGTAATCTGTTTTGACATGAGGAGAAAATCATCAGATCCAACTTGTGATGGTCCTGTGCCTTCAATTTGTACAGTACACCATTTTACACAATTATGTAAACGTCTCTTGTATGTATAATTTCACTCGGAAAATTGTACGGATGGAACTATTTTGTGCCACAGATCATTTATCTGGTTAAAAAAAAATAAAGAAACAAAGCATAGTTGCCTGGCTAAGTAGTTCATTAGCTAAAACTCTGCAAGTGTATTCTTTAAATTTGATTGAGTGCTTGGCTGTGAAACTTCAAGATAAATCCTATGAATTTAGATTTTAAAAATTCTAGAGCTAAGAATAAGGAATTTTATTTGTTGTTGTTTTTTAAAACGTCATTGAATAGCATTTCATAGGCTTTATAATTAGCCTTAATTTTTTTTTTTATTTTAGAAGGGTAAGCTAGAAATTAAAACAAAAATTCTTCAATTAATTTGTTATTTTGAATTCTTTTAGAAACTTTGAGGAAACAATCTATACCGTCCATTAGTGTTTTCAGCAAGGTATTAAAACAAAAGAAAGATCAGAAAGACAGAAGTGGCCTCATGAAAGGAGGGGCCATATGCTCACAAATCTGTTTACATCTCCATCAGAGGGAAGACATACACCCTATTTAACCGTAAGCTTAATGCTTAACCTCTGTGGTTAAGAGAGCCAACAGGTGAAAACAGATTTCCAGGGGCCAATTCTTGCTTGCTGCCGACAGTTTCTTCTATCAGTCATTCCAACAGAGACACTCCGATAGTCAGTCTCTTTGCTACTATCCCTCATTAACTTCTCCTCACAGATGTGCGGTGGATGACTTTAATGAGGAGCTCAGATACAGAAAACGAATGTGCAAAATTTTGCTTCCTGCTTGTTCTTTTTCTCCTCCAGGCAATTTTTTTAAAGCTGTAATGGGAGTCCAAGAAAGACCCCTGGGTAATTAGCATTTTCATCATTTTAAATGCTTATAATTGCTTTTTATATATTTAATATATTCATGTATTTATGAGAGAGAATCACTTTATGCATTTGGTTTTACATGTATATTGGGGAATCAGACTGGGGCCTCAGACTTTGTAAGCAAGCACCTCTAACTGCTGAGCCATCTCTCTGTCTCAGCACTTATCATTTCTATATATCAGAAAATTTAATTGTTTTTCTTATTCTTATATGGAGACATAAAATGAATTACTGTAGACCATGGTCACTCTATAATGTCACAGAACATCAGAACTAATTCTACCTAGCTTCCCAGAGATGTTCAGAAGGCATAGATTGCAGGTTCCCTTCCCAGTGGGTTGATTCAGTAGATCTATGATAGGCCCATGAATTTGCATTTTTGATCTCTCAGGGGATGCTGAGGATGCTGGTCTAGAAATGAAACTTTGAGAACCATTGTTGTGGTACCTTTATGTTCAAAGAGAGTACAATTCTGCTCTCTTTCTCATGGTGGCCGTTTTCTAGTGGCAGCTCCTGCCTCTGTAATGTAGCGGGCACCAGAGCTACTTATGAGAAGACTAGTAAGCCTGTCACACAGGAGATCGATGTAACATCTCCTTGCCCACAAAAAGAAACTCTTTCCCTAACTCTAGTTTTCTACCTGCCTTAAACATATGTGTATTTTTAACTTGGTTAGAATTGAATGGGGAAGAGGAGTATTATTCATAAGATTACCTTCAAATCTAAAATTCACAATAGCGTGTTCTAGTGTTGTCAAGGAGTGTACACATCAGTTTATCTGAGACTGGAAGAATGCATTCCTAGCTTGTGGGCAATGAAGAGGATTATGAGTTCTGAGTCAGTGTAAAGCCAGCCTGAATGCGAGAAACACTGCCCTTTGTGCTCATGAACACAATGACTAATGCATGATGTTTACACAAACAATATTGTCACATTTTACCAACATGGTATTTTATTTTTGTTACAAGTATAGATGTCATTCTAGTAAATGAAATCCCTGCTCTGTAAGGTGGATAGTCAGCAGTCATTTACAAAGGGCTGGTCCGCTGCCATCATCAGCAGGCGACTCGTGGGAATGAAGTCCTGTGTGAGGTGAATTAGCCAGCTCGAAAGATGTGACCCCAGGATGTTCATATTTCAAGTTTGATTAATCATCAACCATATTCCTTCAAGATTTTCTATCTCATGCTGGGTAGTTTACAGTCTGGTGACTATTCCTAGTAGCTAACAGCTGCTGATAATTGCTGTTAATTTCCTAGTATTTGGCATGCAATTGTTCCTTGAAAATTCAAGGGAGAACATGAGGAAGTGTTAGAAGGGTAATATTTATGGTCTTTATTTGATTATAAAATGACACATGTTAAAATTTTCAAAGCTCTAGAAATATTATTTAAAATATAAGGGTTTAATAATCCTACTCAAAGAAATCATTTGCATAATTTAGTGAATTGTTTATCTATTATTTATCTTTGTCTTGTCCCATGCTTCTATAATTGAATACATAAAATTGGGTAACTTATAAAGAAAATGTATTTTCTCATACATGTGGGAATAGGAATTCCAGGATAAATGTGCCAGCAGGTTTGGTATCTGGTGAGTGCCTGATCTTTCTGATTCCCACATGACAATTGATGCTGCTTCCTTACAAGGTAGAAAGTAGAATAGTAAAAGGGGGATCTATGTAGCTCCATCCAGTAATTTTGTAAAAACAGCTATGCATGTAAATCACTTACTAGGACATCTCCTGGCTAGAAAATGTAAAAATTGTCTACTTGTGTATACCAAGTAAGGAAACATATGTGCTGACCAGCCCACAGGGCTCCAGCAGTGCTTCAGAACTCCTTGATGAGACTGGGAGTTCACCTATACATAACACGAATTGATGGACCTCACCCTGTAATCTTTGATTATATTTTAATTTTGTGGAAATTTTTCTTTGATTTTTATAATCTTTGAGAGTATAATAGTACTTATTTATTTATTTGTTTGTTTTCAAAGCAGAGAAAGACAGAAAGAAGGGAGAGAAAGAGAGAGAGAGAGAGAGAGAGAGAGAGAGAGAGAGAGAGAGAGAGAGAGAGAATGAGAAGGGGTGCACCAGAGCCTCTAGCCCACGCAAACAAACTCCAGATGCTTGTGCCACTTTGTGCATATGGCTTTATGTGGTTACTGGGGAATTGAACCTGGACTGTTAACTTTTGCTGGCAAGCGCCTTAACCAATAAGCACTCTCTCCAGCCAAGAACAATACTTTTAATGACATAGGCCATTCATCAAAACAGGAAAAAAACAATATAGTCCAATATTTTATGTTTTGGTGAATAGAAATTTCTAAGACAAGAAAATGTCAAGGTCATTAGCTGATATTTAGATTTTGAATGTCTGAGTGATATATGGGTGAATCGGTGGAGGGTTATTAAGTTATAAATACAAAAGATTGCCATAATACTACTGTAAAAATCCTCCCATACACTGTCCTGTTCCACTTTATGCCTCTGAGATGTAGAAATCATTATTCCAAGTTTTAGAAGACAAACATGCTGAAAGCTGTTGTGATTTGTTCAAAGGCCACATTTGTTAGAAACATGAGGTCTGCGTAGTTTTGATGCTGTGGAAGTGTTCTTCCCACCAAACATGACTGTGTCATGTGATTGAGGCATCACATGACACTAGCCAAAGAAGAACTGGTATAGGAGTCTAATGTAATTGAACATATATAAAATCAGTATAAAACATTCTGAGAATGCAGATGGATACTGGAGGAGTGAGGAAGAGAAAAAACAGCTTTTTAATAAGTATGAAGCCTATTCCATCGTGGGCCACACAGAAGAGAAAATGTTCAGAGCAACTAGGATGGAATATCTTTGTGAGTCAAAACAGAGACACTGATAAATTTTTTAGGAAAGTGATGAAGTGGAAGCAGAGGAGTAACTGCTGTATTGGAGCACTTTTATCAATATGCATGATGACTGATATCGCAAAACCAGAGTTTTAAGAAAGGCGGTGATGTGATATTCGTCCAAGAATCTAGTAGTGATTCTAAAAAGAACTGATGATTTGTTGTCTTCTAACTGAAGTTTGTAGACCTACTATGATGTACGTAGAGAGGTATTTCTTTAATATGCGCTATTTCACATAATGTGCCTGTTTTCAATCGAGTTTGTTGCAATGCCATTTGTTGCTCCACTTCATAAAAAAAGCTAAGTATTATTTCGGGAAGAGAGCTTCCCGAAATGAGAGGAAACTGTGCAATTTGGTTCTGATCAGAATACTGAACTGTTTCAAGAGAAGAGGGATTTTTTCAAATGAATTCAGTTATCACAGGGTGGTAGCGTATTTGTAAACTATTATCCTTTCAGCAGTGGAAATCTTGACTGATATCTTGTAAGGACCAAGAAGATAATATTTGCTATTTGACTGAAGACCACATGACTTACTGTAGACTACACCACACTAAATATAGATGGGGAACTCAACTTCTACAATAAAGGAAAAAAATGAATAATCAAGAATTTCCTGCAGAAGAGAAATATTGTTTCTGTTGAATGTGAAAATATTTATTAGAGGCTAAGAAGTAAACCATGGTTTCATATGCCTATGAGAATCTAAATTTGGGCTTTGTGTAATAAATAAACTAAACATGAGGTTGTTGCATAAGGCTCAAGAATTTCACTTCATTTATGTCCTGAGAGCTGTTTGAATGAATTCACGGTAAAAATCAGCAAATGGAACTAATCAATAAATTAAAAGTTAATATCTACTATATGTGGGATTCTTGAATGGATTGGGGCTAGAACCGATGTATAAATATGACTACATACACCTTTGACTTAATGCCCATATTTTATTTTATATGCATTATGTTCATGGAGTCAGGAGATTCTTGAATAAATTTCTACTAACAACAACAACAACAACAAAAAGACACAGATCAAAACAAAATGGGTCTTGTGTTTTCAGTTACTTTCTCATTGCTAGGACAAAACACATGACCAGAGAGGTTTAATGAAAGAGAGCTTAGAGTTTTGAGGGGAAGCCTAACATGGTGAGGGAAGCATGGCAGGCCAAACAAACCAGCATCACATCTTCATGTCTTCACAGAGCACGGCAAGCAGCTGGCTGTAACACCTCAAGACCCATCTCCAGTGACACATGTCTTCCTATTCAGATCTACCACATGCGGACAAGGCATTCTTTTATTGGAGGGTTTCTTGTTTGTAGGGACTTATAAATGAGCCTGTAGCTTTATGGATGATGTACATGCTGTATTAGGGAATAGAAGCTAGTCACGTAATTTCTGTAGCTACATGACTAGTCAAGTATAAAAGCTGAGAAAACACCAAACAAGTAACTTTTCTGTTACATTTATAATAGCTATAGTAATAGAATAGTATTGGCTGCTATAACCAACATGCAATTGATCAGGAGAATCTGATGGAGCCAGGCATATGCAACTTTGATTTGGTATCTCCTATGTTTTTTTCTCATGTATTTTGGGAGTTAGAAGTAAAGCATCCAGAAGTGTTTCACATACTGGAATTAGGTTGTCAGCCATGGTAAATTCTTATCTTGATTCTCCAGGGTGTGTGTGGGGTGGGGGGGACTTTCATGTTCTTTCTTGTTTCAGTTCTCTATGAATAAAGGACTAATGTCATTTTCCTTGCTAGTTCTGAGCCAGAAGCTGCTGTCAACTTCCAAAGGCCACACTGGCCTTGATAATGACACATGGTCTCCTGTAGTAAAATTTTACACATAGTAGATCCTACCTTAGAATATATATATATGTATGTGTGTGTGTGTGTGTATGTGTGTGTGTATTACTTTCCATTCACTAGTGAACAAAAACATTTCTCTGCTTTTAAAAGGTTCATACAATTAGGTCAGCCCTAATCTACTTCTTTTAAGATTTGGGTTCTTAATTAGTTCTGCAAAATGCCTTCACAGCAGTAACCTAAATTAGTCCCTGTAGCAGAATGTCTTCTGTGGGTTAATGTCAATATCTTAAAGTCTATTTTTACGAGCTTACTCACTTTACTCAACCAAATCAAGCGTTTTTAAACAGAGTGAACTTAAATACTCATTTTACGAAAGTGCAGATAAAAAGAAATTCTGGTATGGCCAATGTAACCCAGTTTCCCATTTCCTAAACTGGCTGCCTAAGTGAAGGGGAACTTGTCATTACTCTAGACATACAACTCCTTTGGAAACATAATTTCAAGAACACAGTTTAAATTACATTTCTTACATCATTTCAGTTTATTGAAACCTCATATTTTCTGTTGCTGAGAGAATCAGAACATTCGGTTTGTTTTGAAACACCATTTAGATGGGATTGATGGAGAGATGCAATCATCTTATTCTATAGCAAAAGGCTAGTCCTTTTTTTAACCATGTTCCAATATTCTGCATTGACAAAGTGGACCCAACTATTATCTGTCAAATTCCCTGAATAAGATCTATTAGAACTGAACGAGAAGGGATAAAGTATTGGTGAGCAGTACAAAAGCTCCCGATTTCGAAGCAGAGGAATGGTTTCTGACTACTCTTTCTTAACAGTAAAACTTGAAGGAAACAGAATAATCTTTTTTTAAATTTTTTTCTTTATTCATTTCATTTTCAAGCAGAGAGATAGAGATAGAGAGGAGAGAGAGAGAGAGAGAGAGAGAGAGAGAGAGAGAGAGAGAGAGAGAGAGAGAGAGAGAGAGAGAGAGAGAGAGGCACCAGGGCCAACACCTTGTGGGTATGGCATATGTGGGTACTGGGAAATTGAACCGGGGGCCTTAGGCACTGGAGTCTAGTGCCTTAACCGCTGAGCCATCTCTCCAGCCTGGAAACAGAATAATCTTGATTAGGTCCCAATAAGAGTTGCCTTCAATTATTTTGAGCGAGTATATGCTAGCATATCCTAATTTTTGTATTTTCTTTTTAAAGAAAGACTTAAAAATACTTATTAACTTATTTGAGAGTGAGAGAAAGATTGGAGGGAGGGAGGGAGGGAGGGAGAGAGAGAGAGAGAGAGAGAGAGAGAGAGAGAGAGAGAGAGAGAGAGAGAGAGAGAGAGAGAGAGAGAGAACCATTGCAAATGAACTCCAGATGCACGGGTCACCTTGTGCATCTGGCTTTCTCTGGGAACTGGGGAATCAAATTTGTGTCCTTAGGCTTTGCAGATATGTGCCTTAACCACTTAGCTATCTCTTCAGCCCAATTTTTGTATTTTCAGCAAGTAACTATCAACAACGATAAGAGACTATCTCTATGGGAAAATGATCCTACTTGGGCCCAAATCAGATTCTCTTTTTGTTTCATGAGTTTCAAGGTTAGTGATTGCAAGAAGATTTAAATATTTCTATATTTCTTAACCTAAGAACTTAGTGGTGGGTGTTCTGTGAGCCATTAGAGCATAAAAGAAGAAATTTGTCTATAGACCCACACTGTTTCATGGAGCTTTCAACAACAAAATAGGAGTGTTCCTCTGTACTGGCCAGTATGAGTGTTCAGTAACCAAAATGTGGTTAGGATACCTGAGAAGGTATATTTTCAATCTCAATTTATTTTTCCTTTACATTAGTAATCACATTTACAGTGACTGCTGCATTAGGTTATAGACAATGAAATACTGTATATCACCTTATTGGCTCTAAACTTTGCAGCAGAGGTGGTTATCTTGTCTAGTGCTCTAAGAAGAGGGAGAAGCAATGGGCAGAGAGACAAAGGAGAATCACGTAGTAGGACTAGAGTTTCACCATTCATAACTGAAGGCAGTCACAGCTTCATGATTGCCTCTAGTTAGGACAGATTGCTGATGGGTTAAAGATACCCTTACATTCTCTGGATATCAAGGATAGAAAGGTTGATCTCGAAAAAGATACTGAAATCCCATCAACAAGCATGTGGTATTAATGAACTAGCAAAATTTAGCTCTCTGTTATAAAAATCAGAACGACCTCAGTAAAATACTAGCAAATTGAATTCAACAGCATATTAAAAGGTTCAGTCATCTTGATCAAGTAGGATTTGTTTCTAGGATACATGATAGGTTTAGCATACACCATAAAAATAGAATGAAGGACATATAATTACTTCAACAGATTTATAAAAAGCATTTGGAGAAATTCAACATCTGGTCATACTAAAATTCTCAACAAATTAGGTATACAAAAATGTACTCAGATACCATCCAGGTAACATGAGACTCAATGGAGAAAAGTTGAAGGCTTTTTCTCCAAGTTCAAGAACAAGATCATGAGCTTCTTCTGATTCCTCTATTAGACATAGTACTAGAAATGCAATCAGTTAGGCAAAGAGAAAGAAAAGGCATCTAAAATGGAAAGTAAAAAGTCTAATTACTCCTGTTTGCAGAGGATATGATTTTATAAAGAAAGTCTGTAAGACTTTGACAAAAATTTAGTGTGAATTAAGAAATTTAGTAAAGCTGCTGAAAATTGTTAAAAATTGATAAACTGAATGGATAACATTCAAACTCAGTATTTGTGAACTGAAAGAATTAATATGTTTAAGTGCTTATATTACTCAAACCAGTCTATAATTCAATGAAATCACAGTCAATATTCCTATGATACTTTTATTAAAATATGAAAATATTAAACAGAGAGGCAGAGAGAGAGAGAGAGAGAGAGAGAGAGAGAGAGAGAGAGAGAGAGAGAGAGCGAGCACCAGGGCCACCACCTTGTGGGTCTGGCTTATGTGAGTCCTGGGGAATTGAACCCAGGGCCTTAGGCACTGGTAGCAAGTGCTTTAACTGCAGAGCCATCTCTCCAGCCACTCAGTTGTTTTTTGTTAAATGGTTTAAGATCAATAAAGTTTTATCAATATATGGCATTGGGACAACTTAATAGCCACTTGAGGAGTGAAATTAGATCCCCGTCTCATACCTTCAAATGATAAGTTCTTATAGTCATAAGAGAGTCGGTTATGGTTGGAAGGGGAGTGTTTGGAGAGATGTTGATAAAGGGTACAAAATTTTAATTAAAAATTAGTAAATTCAAGAGACCTATCTACCTGAGGCAACTATGGCTCATATGAATTATGCACTTGAAAATTACTAAGAGAATGGAGTTTAAGAATTCTTACCATGAATAGAGATAAACATGCGAGGCAATGCATATGTTAATTAGCTTGATTTAGTCATTTCAGAATGTATACATATATCAAAACATCATGCCGCATGCCATAAATACCGTATTTTAAAAATGACTTCAAATTAGATACATTTGTGAGAATGTGAAAGAGAGGCAGTGCAATAACATTATTACCATCTCAGAACTAAATGCATACACACAGCTTCTTTATAGATCTTACATTTGAAGGTGACAGACTAGCAGATGGAGGGAATGGATGATGTGTTCCTGACACGAATTAAGGAGCTGGCACAGAGGCAAAACCAGGGCCTTTCTGGACATCTGCGGGAAGTCTCGGTTGGCTAAAATCAGAGTATCCAACATGTTCTGGATTTGCTTTGCTGATGACTTCATTTCCCAAAAGACAGAAACAACTATAGAAACCACTCTTCTCATTTTGACCCCCCTCTTTTAAAAAACCGGTGTAGCAGGACCCGTAGATAGCCCTGAGGAAAAGACACAAAGCTCGTCTGCATGACAAGTCTGAATAGCCGTGAAGGGAACATTATGTTTGATTTCTAGTGAAGTCCACTTTATAAAGTTGTATATTTCCTTTTTGAGTCTATGGCACCAGATCATTGGGTAATTTCCCTCTCTCCCTATGGCAAGTAACTTTATTTATGTATGCAAATTTTTGTTTGCATGTATAGGTCAGAGGCTACTATGCAAATATTTGGGGTGGTGTTATACATACACAATGAGTATTTTCTTCAGAAGATTTAAAACTATTCAAAAGTTCTCTTAAAGCTACTAAAGGAAAGAAAAGGATTGGAAGCATGTTCACATTTTTAAGCACTTAGAGTTTAACAACAGCATCAGGAAGACTAATACTTAAGTTAGCTGATATCACTAGAAATGTTAAGAAAAACTGAAAGCACCATTATTTTCACATCTGCAGTTAAAAAGGTGAGATTCAGACCTGGGTGTGGATGAGGGAATAAAATTAATGAATATCTCAGAGATAACAGAATTTTTCTCATACTATAACTGAACTAGTTGTTTTATCTGATCAAATGGGTTGGCCTTTCTGACTCATTTACATGTTAAGCTAGTGAAGAGTGTAAGTAGAAAGGCATCAAACATGGTCTGTGAGGAATTGTGTTAAATTACAGATTCAAGAAATCCATAGCACTGATTATTCTTTCCCGGTTAGTAATTTTCACAATGATATCCAACAGATATCTCAGAATTATCTTGCTTTTCATCAAGAATGAGAGTAAACATACATTGTATTTTCCCAGATTTCTGATTTGAGTGCTTGTTAATGTCTGCTAACCATGAAAACTCAGTCAGATGTTATTAATTGATAACACAAATGATAACCAGATGATATCCTTAAACAAACGGTGGCCGTGCCTGCAGAGTCTTCTTTGTGAATATTACTTAGGGTATGAAATGTTTCCCCAAAAGGCAGTCTTAGTGCCTTCACTAATGCTAACAGCATGTTTGAGAAGCGATTAAATCTTAGAGGCTCTGACTTCACCATTGGATGAAGTTTAATTGATGGGTTCATAGTTAAATGCAGTATTTGGAAGAGGAGTCAAGTTAGTCAGTAGGGGCATATTTGTGAAAAGCATGTCTTCAGATCCTTCTAATTCCTCTCTCTGCTTCCTGACAACCATGAGATAATAGTCAGACTTCACCCATGCTCCCTCTGTTAGGATCCAAGCTTTCCTTGCTTCAGACCCAAAGCAAAGGAGTCCACTGCATGGACTGAAATCTCCGAAATCTTGAGCCAATATATATGTATGTATATGTATATATATTTTTTTCTTTAAAAAAATGTGTAATTTGTCACTGTAATAGAAAACGAACATAGTAGACTGAGGAGACAGCTCAGTGAGTAAAGTGCTTGTTTCACAAGCATGAAGACCTGAGTTTGATCTCCAGAACCCATGTAAAGTGCTGGCAGAGAGTTAGGTGCTGGTCCTGGGGAATCCCTGGTTTACTTGCTTACTAGCCAGTCTGTTCTAATTGGTCAATTAGCACCAGGCCAATGGGAAACTTTCTCAAAGGAAGTGGATGGCATTCCACTGAAATTGTCCTCTAGCCTCCATATGGATGTGTACCTATACATATGTGTGCCAACGCATATATGTATGCACACATACACATACAGCACACACATGCACAAAGAATAAATAAATATCATGTATAAGGTAAAAATTCAAAGAAGATATATAATAAATTCTGCTATCAAACTCTGATTTCTCTATATTAAGAAAGTGAAAACTCTTAATAAGCATGAAGAAAAGAAACTTTTTGTCTTATTTGTAGTACTTGTAATATTGATAATTATTTCAAATTGTGATATCCTTCTCAATTCCACAAAAATTTGTGTTTCAATAAATGTTTTTAAAATTTTAAATTATGCATAAATAATTTGCACACTTTTCTAAACAAATAATATTTCAGCTTTCACTATGGATCAGAGCTGACTCCAGAGATCTTGTATTTTTCCATCTTTGCTTATCTGTGGGATCATGTTTCTTCTTCCTACAATGCATTTGTAAGATAATTTCCCTAGGGATTAGTTGATACCAAACCTATGATAGGAAGCAGAACTTAGTCCCTGTTTTGCACATAGTTTGTCTGGGTTACAAGCCTAAAAAGAATATCACTAATGACAATTCCATAGAACAGAGTTGGGGGACTGAATTCCAAAAAAGTCCTGACTCACCAAGATGTTGGCTGGATCCGAGGCCTTTTGCCCTTGTTCCTTTTTCATCAGGAGCTCCCCAAATACATTAAAAGTAATGAATCTAATATATCCTGTCATGATGCATTAATTTACATTTTAAGGTTATAAGAACCCCTGGTCTGACTCACCAGATGGGATACCCCTCTCAGTTATGAACTTTCTGCTTTACTTTCTAAGAATAAAGCTTTGCTTAACTTGCTGTTCTGCTTTGTCTACTTAATTCTGTCAATTCTTTGCAGGTTGTAAGACAACGAACTGGAAAGAGCCACTGTCTTAGGGAGTTCCAGTGACAATTGAGTATGTGGTGCTCTAACCCCTAAACTAATCCCAACCAGAGCTAAGAAAGGCTCTGTCACTCTCAGCACCTGCAATACTTCCTTAATTCTCATGTGCTTGAAAATGTCTCCATATAATGCTTATTCTTACATGGTAGTTGATCAAGGTATAAAGTTCTAGAAAAATTCATTTTATTTCATCCATGAAAGATATAATCCTCTTATGAATTCGTTCATTGCTGATAAAAATTCTGGCATCTGTCAATTGTTTTTCATTTTTTAAAAAAATCTGTGCATACTCACTGGTTGATTCTCCTTGAATTTAGCATTGTTCTGTTTCATCATGAGGTGACAAAGTATAGGTGTGATCTTGTTTCAATTTTCCTTTACCATATATGAACTGCTTGATATTTCATAGTTCAGATTCTTTTTTTTTTGTTTGGTATTATCTTGATCTAGCCCAGGCTAACGTGGAATTCACTATGAAGTCTCAGGCTGGTCTCAAACTCACTGCAATCCTTCTACTTCTGCTTCCCAAGTGCTGGGATTAAAGGTGTGAACCATATGCCTAGGGGAGAGAGATAAAAAAAAGAGAGAATATGGTTACACCAGGGCCTCTAGCTGTTGTAAATGAATTCCAGATGCACATGCCCCTTTGTGCATCTGCCTCTAGTTTGTGCATGGTGAGAGGAGTGGTTATAGTTTCTTTTTAACATGTGGTTATACAATCTGTCCAGCACCATTTGTTGAAGATGCTGTCTTTTCTCCAGTGTACATGGTTGGCTTCTTTGTCAAGAATCAAGTAGCTGTAGTTATTTGAATTAATGGCTGGGTATTCAATTCTGTTTCATTGATCTATGTATCTGTTTTTATGACAATGGCATTTTGTTTTTGTTACTATGGATTTTAGCATAACTTTATATTGGATATGGTGAAACCTTTGGAGGTGTTTCTTTTACTTAGGATTTTTTGGCCTTCTGGCATTCCATATGAATTTTGAGATTATATTTTCCTACTCTGTGAAGAATGATGATGGGATTTTTATTGGTAATGTATTAAATCTGTATATTGCTTTGGTAGTATTATTTGGTAGTCTTTCCATTTTCTCATGTGCTCCTCAATTTCATTCTTCAGTGTTTTTATGTATTTATTATATAGATCTTTCATTTCATTCATTAGTGTTATTCCACGGTATCTGATTTTTTGTGTCTTTTAAAAGTATGACAGCTTCTTTTTTATTTTTTTGTCTTTATTATCCATATTTATATACATTGTATGAGCAAATCTTATATGGGCCCCCAGTCCCCAATCCACTGGGGAACTTCCCCGTGGGCATACTGGATCAGTCCCTGGGGTAGGGGGTTATAAGTAGCCCAGCAAGAAACCAGGTTTCCCCCCTTTCTGTGTTGTTGCTATGGGGGCAGTGTCTCTGGATATTCTCCTCCACCATGGCTCTTACATTCTTTTCACCCCCTCTTCTGCACAGTTCCCTGAGTCATGGTGGGTGAGTTTTAAGTCTGTTTTATTGTTGAGACCTTGAGTGTCTCTGGACTTCTGCTTTGGGTTATGTTGGATATAAAATAATATAAATATAAAATATAAAATATAAGATAATATTAAATATAAATATATGAAACTATAAAATATTAAATAAAAATATAAAATATTATAAAAATTTAAAAAATAGGACAGCCTCACTTATTTGGCTTATCTTCCTGTGTCTTGAATAAGTAGCTGTTTACAAGTCAAATATTTCCATAGTCCAGTCCTAGCATGTTTAAAAAGTCCATGAGTTTTATTTTCTTTTATCTAATTTTTCTCTGTTTTCTTTAGTTTTACCTGGGGATTTTCTCATGTCTCATTCCTTTTTTTATCCCTGGCTTTGTAGATAATTCTTTATGTCAATGGCTCACATCCATATGCATCTCCTAAGGAATTGTGGGTTCGATTTTGATTGAATCAACTTGGCTTGGTTAAGAAACACCTAAGGTATTATTAAAACACACCCTTTGGATGTGTATGGGAGGGAAACCCAGAGACAATTAGACCTTGAGAACCATGTCCTAATCAATAGATCAACCCTAGGATGGATTCATAATAAGATGATATTATTGAGAGGTAGAAAAAAGTAAGAGGCGAGGTTTGGGGATGAAGAAGGTCACTGAGAATGTATCCTAGCATGTAAATATTAACCTGAGCCTTTCTTGTATCTCTCTTTTCTTTACTTCCTGACCTTAATGAATGGCTCTGCCCTCCCATGTCTTCCCCATCATGATGAACTATATTTTGAAGCTATGAGGTAAAGTGAATAATTCATTACTTAGTTTGTTCCATTAGATAATTTGTTTTGGTCGCTGCAGGCAGAAAAGTAACTAATACACAAATACAGAGAGACAGAGAGTTTTCTAATTCTTTAAGTTCTAATTTTTTTGCTTTAGTATTTTGTCTTCAAATCATTTCTCTATTCTTGCATTTTATAATAAGCAGTTAGGAAGAGCCAAGCAATTCTTCATCCTTTGGCTTCAAAATCTCTTTAGCTAAATATCCAATTTCACTGCCCTAATTCTACCTCCAACAAAATACAAGAGAAATCACAAACTCAGTTCAGCAGAGTTAGGATTGCTCTTTCTCCATTGTCCAATAACATATTCATCAAATTTGATTGAGAACTTGTAT
The DNA here is from genome assembly GCA_004024765.1 of Zapus hudsonius. Taxonomy (NCBI): domain Eukaryota; kingdom Metazoa; phylum Chordata; class Mammalia; order Rodentia; family Dipodidae; genus Zapus; species Zapus hudsonius. Next base: position 40,688 of record PVHP010001600.1, read on the forward strand.
GAGAGCCTTTACCATCCGTATTCCTACCAACATTCTGTTCATTGTTACTTAGGTATTCTCTAAGAAAACATATATTTTCCTTATAGCACTACAAAAACTATTAAAAATTCCATTCATTGAGTGTAGGATTTTTTAACAAGTACCTCCTGACTATTCATTATCCAGTTTAGAAGATAAATATATTCTCATATTTTATGCATTTTTTCATTTAACATTACCTTCACTTTTCAATAATGTCTACAGTGAATTATAAATCTACTGCCCTACTTTGATAGCATCAAGTTAATTTAACCTATAAGCAGGATGTCCTATAAGATCTGTGTCTTCCATAAGCCTTGTGATTATAAGTACTTATTTTTAGATATAATGTTTGCACACATTTATAAGGTACACTATGATAATTTTATATCTGTGCATATAATATAGTAAACAATTCCAGTTAATAAGCATTTCCATGTACATTAATCATTCTTTTAAGAATATTTTTACTTATTTGAGAAAGAAAAAGCGAGAATGAAAGTCTTACAAATTTTATATTCTATGACATTAAAATATATCATAGATTGTTTTACCAGTAAACAGTTACTGTGTTGTGCTATAGAAAACCAGAATTAATTCCTCCCTGTTGATGTACCCATTGTTTTGGGGTTTTGAATTTTATTTTTTTGAGGTTGGGTCTTACTCTCGCCCAAGATGACCTGGAATTCAACCCAGGCTGGTCTTGAGTTCATGGTCATCCTCCTACCCGAGCCTCCTGAATGCTGGGTTGAAGGCATGTGCCACCATGCCTGTTCAGCGTCTTCACATCCCCTTTCCCATGCCATTCCAAGTGCCTACTGAGAACCATTCTACCTTGTTCAATGAAATTGACACTTTAGTTTTTACAAACGTGAGAATTTATATTTCCTTTTCTGTGCCTGGATTATTTCAGTGTATATATGAATCTTATGAAAACTCAGGGACATACTATATTTGTGACATTTTTAGGGATTTGGTGATGTTAGGAGCATGGCGATATTGTTTTTAATGATAAGGTCACTTTGACTCTTATATTATTAAAATAGAGGCTTTGAAGGATTCTTTTGGTTTTGGACAAAGTTTCTGTCAAATTTAAAAATACTGTCCTAAACCAGTTGTTAGAGGTCTAAGGAAATCTCACTTCGAGTGTGGCCTATTGATAAAGAGTGCTCTGCAGCTAGTCTAGGCTCTGGTAGAAGTGTTCTGAAGCTAATTCAGGCTCTGGTAGAGGTACTGGGTAGATAGTCCACACTTGAGAAGAGGTGATGGGTGGATAGTTTACACTCTGGTAGATGTGGCCCTATAATTTCTTTTTATTTTCTTTTTTTTTCCCATTTCTTTTTTTTTTTCCTTCGAGGTAGGGTCTCACTCTAGTCCTGGCTGATCTGGAATTCACTATGTAGTCTCAGGGTGGCCTTGAACTCATGGCGATCTTCCTACCTTTACCTCTACTTCTGGGCTGGGATTAAAGGTGTGTGCCACCACACCCGGCTTCATTTCTTTAAAATATATATATATATATATATATATATATATATATATATATATATATATATATATATATATATATATATATATATATATATATATTGTCCATAATGAAATACATTATTTAGTGGGCAAACAATGAGTTGTTATCCCCAATTCCCCAATGTCCCCCCTCCCCATCCCCAATCAGCTGGATATCCTCCTCTGTGGGTCATCTGGATCTGTCCTTGTGGCAGGGGACCATGGATAGCCTAGTTAGCCTAATACTCAGCCTGGTATAAGACTCTGACAGGAATAGAATCTAATGATTTTAGTGTTTGATGTAGTAAGTAAAGACACTGTGTAGGTTTCCTCTCATATTCCTTGTATCCATCCTGTGCACTGCCTCCTCTGAATGGTTTTAATTTCTAATTGAGATTTTTATCATAAGTAGAGCAGGTTAGCCTGTAGCATGAACAACAGCCACCTTTTAGGGCTGCAGAGAACAGAGACCACAAATGGTGAAAGTCAAGTGGCTGTGCAGAGCCTACACAAGATTATGGAGGCAGCAAAGTTCTGAAAGCAAAGAGCTATGAAGTCAAGAAAGCAGCATTGTAGACTGACTAGTCCCAGCACTGAAAGAGCTACAGTCTTTCAGGTTGAAAAGCCTCAAAGGGTCACCGAACAAGCTGTTAACACTAGCTGCTGGGGACAAGTCCACCAGCAATTCAAAGCCCAGAATTTTTATCATTAAAATTTTGGGACTGCTGAACTCAAAAGTTTGGAGTTGATAATATTAGGGGGGACTGATCTTGCCTATTCATGATGTCCATCCAAACAGAGGAAAAAACTCTCAGCCAGCTTAAGCACAGATCCTTGGGAACAAGACTATGGGGTAGACCATTCGAATACCAGCTTGCTGTGAATTTAGAACCTAGTATTTACTTCTACCTCTAATACTTTACCCAGCTGCTTGCCTTCCTCGGGTCTTACTTGATGCCACTTTCTTGCACGTTAAGCTTAAGCGATTCACCAGCTCTTTATCTCCCCTCTCTGTTTCATTCATTCTTCTTGTCACTTACTGTATATTTTACATATATTATTTTTCCCTTTTATATTGAAATAAATACATTGTGGTAGGGACAGAATTTGATTTATTCACTGTACATATAGGTGACCCTCAGCACCTAAAACAGGTAGATAAAAATCCTATGCTCTTCAAATATTTGTTGAATGAACAAATGCCATTAACTATGCAAGGCTTTTAAAATTATAGTTTAATATTAGTCTATTACTTATGGATAACAAAACCGTCTATGAAAGCAAATGTCTCTGGTAAATAGTTCACTGAAGACAGTGGAACCAAAAGTAGTTTGCAACAGGGGCATCTTCCTCCACTGAGTTGCATTTATACTTCAAGCATCAGCTTAATAATGGTTGCTGGGGGTGGGGAGGGAGAAACTCTTCATTGTTATAAGTTGCCCAAACTCCAGTAAACACGCCCCCCCCAACATGCCCATACTCATACGAGTAACCTTAATTTAACTCAGTGGGCCACACATGGGCATACACGTACAGATACACACACACACACACACACACACACACACACACACACACACACACACAGGAGTAGTGGCGAGTAAATATACAGTTCATTATTCTATTTTGGGTGGATATTTTTCTTTTTTGTACCATACCTGGGATTATAGGATTCTAGAAAATCTTTCTTTCTTTTTTGGTTTTCAAGTTAGGCTGACCTGGAACTCACTATGTTGTCTCAGGGTGGCCTCAAACTCATGGCTCATGGTGATCTTCCTACCTCTGCCTCCTGAGTGCTGGGACTAAAGGCATGCACCTCCATGTCCTGCTTAAATATTTTATTTTTTAGTCCCATGCTTATATGAGCAATTTGTTCAAAAATGTATCACAAAAAATGTGAACAAATAATACTCAATTGAAAAGCAATTTACAATTTAGAGAAGGGAAAGGGTTTAATCTGGTTTATATTTTTGAGGAGAAGTTGGAAACATGGTGGCAGGAGTGGGGAAAGCTGGTGTCACATCACAGCACAGGAACCAGGAGGTGATTAGGATGTGGAGCTAGGTGAGAACACCTCAAGACCTGTCCATAGCAACCCACTCCCTCCAGTAAGGCTCCACATCCTGCAGGTTCCACAATCCTCCAGAACACAGCCTTCAGCTGGGGACCAAGTGTTCCAACAGAAGAGCCATGACTTTGAAGAAAAATAGTCTCCAATTGTTTTCTGAGATAGCTCCGAGCATCCTAGCTCATCCTCACACATCCTAGCGGATCCTTCAGGATCTCTAGAATACCATCAGTAGGTGTGCTCACAGAGCCAAGCTCCTCAGTTATTACCCTCAGATGCTGCAGACCACTGGAAGAATTGTGATGCAAACATGGTGAATGATATTTAACACATTTTTATTATATTTGACATATGAGCACAAGCCAGAACATTAGCATTGTGCTGATGGTCACTCAGAAACCTGAACTCACTCTAAGCAACATTATCATATACAATGAGTCTATCAAGAACAATATAGTAATTCCATGAAAGTAATTATACCCAGGCTTCAAGGGAGTAATTCCATTTCTGGGTTAACCTCCAGCAATTAAGACCCAGACTAGTTCCTTGGATTAACTCAGTCGACATGAGTTATGGGGCGTTTCCAAGAATCTGCTGATTTTATTGATAGGACTAAAGTATGAAAGAGCTGGAAAGGGAGACAAGGGGAGAGCGGCTGTGCCCGACAGCTTGGATATCACTGCTGAACTCAGATAACCTCAGCTACAGAGGAACTAAATAAATATAGAACATCTAAGGTTCCAGGTAAAAGTATCTCTCTCAGATTCTACACACAATAGGCACTTTAAAAATGTGCTTAAAATTTGGCTGATTCTGTTAAAATAGTCAGACTATATGATGATGTTCTGGAGAGGAATTCAGTCTGCCTTCTGCATAGAGGGCTTGAGTTCCAATAAATAAATAAATAAATAAATAAATAAATAAATAAATAAATAAATAAATAAATAAATAAAAAGGACCTATTTAAAGGGGTTAATTTATTGTCTCAATTTACTCTATTTAAAAAGACTACCATGTAAGGCCCAAAGACTGGAGAAGGATATTTTAAACATATTGAACCATGTAGAAAAATCATCTTCCTTTTATTCTGAAATTGTATAGACTCTATAATAAGCAGAACCATGCTGGATATTTAATTCATCTGTAGGACTCTCTAATTCCTGTTACTAAAATATGCTATGGTTGTTCCTATTGTAGCCGCCTTTGTAGATTCTTTGAGAGCAAAGATTCTTCTTTTATACATACATATAATCCTCAGTCTCTGGCATGTTTTATATTAAAATAACAAGCGCTGTTTGAGAAAGTTTGGCATATTCTGGAAAAGAATAAAAGGTAGTCTGCATAATCTTATTTAAATGTGAGTTTAAAATGATCAAAATGAATACCTTTTAAATTTATTTCTTGTTTTCTTCTTTGGACTAAAAAATGTCATTTTGTGTGAAGGCACATGACTAGAACCTCAAAAGTGTGGACATATGTTCCAAATCTTCCCTATGACTGTATTAAGGTGTAAGCTGCAGATATGAGCTTTGATTTAAGTTTAGAAGTCTAATTCTCCCTAGTGTTGTCACAGATCCTCAGGAAAATGGAATTGTCGTGGTTTGAACATGTACCCTAAAGATCAGATGTTGGAAATGATTGTCTAAACACCTCAGTGTTGGGAGATTTGAGCTTTATGAGCCAGTGAGGTCATTAGTGCTCTGCCTTCATGGATGGACTTATGCTGTTATTTGGAGAGTGGGTCATTTATCCATAGGTCAAGATCTAGACAAGAGTTAGTCTCTATCTCTCTGTTCCACACATTATCTGGCACTTGCATTTTCCTCAATGGGGTGATACAATCTGACAGTCTTGCCAGATGTGGGTGGCAGGAACATCTACTTTGTATGATTCTCTGAAGGAAAAAGGAAAAAAAAAACAAGTAGATGTTTTATAGCCAGAAAGGCCCATAATTGGATAATGCTAATTTCCGTTATTGCTGATGATAAATACATAGAAATTTCTGATCTACTAATCTGAAAACATTAAAAATTAACGAGAAAGTAAAGTTTTCTTTTCTTAAAAATCCCAAAGCAGTGATACTTCAGGATGTTATGGTATCAATCACTTCAGGGTTTCATTACTCTTGCATAGAGATTGGTCTTTGAAAAATGATTTATTTGACTGATTATCACCATTAGATCTGTGAACTATATAAACAAATCTCTGGATCCTCTGTGAAGGTCATGAGGAGTGTAATTTAGATTTTTTTAAACTGTTAAATATTTAATATACTTATTCAAACATTTCTTTATTTATGTTTCTATATATGTATGTATATACAACTATGATTTATACATAAACATTCTTTTTTCATAAAATATGTCTTTATTATCCATAATTTGATACACTGAATGAGCAAATATTGTGTTGGTGTCCCCCATTCCCCAATATTCCTTCTCCCTGTCCCCAGTCAGCTGGGCATTCTTCTCCGTGGTAGTCTGGATCAGTCCATGTGATAGGGGGTTAAGGATAGCCTAGGAGTCAACCCAGTTCCACCCCCCTTTGTGTATTGTTACTGAGGGTGGCTAGGTCTCTATTTACCTACTTTTCATGTTGTAATTAAATTCTCAAAAGGGAAAGAAAGCATACCATCCAAAATATTTTTTATTGTTAACTGTTCAATGTTAACATGCTTTGGGTTATAACTTAATATTGGTAATAATGCCATTCATTGATTCTGGTTGTGCTCATTTTAATTATTTTGATGGTGTGTACATGCAATGCAGGTATACCATTCAGTTATTATGAGTGCTGTTCCCAGACCATTCAATTTCTCAAAATTAAGCAAGTCAACATATTTTATTATAATTTTATAGTTTATGTAAAACTCATGCAGATCTTATGCTAGGGTCTACTACATTTGCACCAGTATGAAGTATAAAACGGTGTATATATCTCATCTACATACCCATTATTACTAAAAACGAAGCAATCCTGAGTCTTATTGGTGGTGGTGGGGGGGGAACGTCTTGCCTTGAGAGTAACTGTTGCAACTGGTCAGAGTGAAACTTGCTGAGTCCATTGCATCATTTCTCTATAGCATACATGGTGTTTGGTAGGATTTACCTGCCAGAGACTTTTGTTTTCAAGTCCATCTTTTCAATCCTGACCCGGCTTTTGCAACTAAGTATATGCTGCATTCTAAATCCCCTTTCATCTTTTCAACATTTTTCATGGCATATTTCTCAGAAGTACTTTCTGTCTCAAGAAACTACTTTCTTTTTCTCCACCATAAGAAGCAATTCCCACTTGTTCAACTTTATCATGAGATTGCAGCATTTCAATCACATATTTACCTTCCAAATCTAATTTTATTTCTATTTTCACTTCATCTACAGTAAATTCCTCTGCAGCATTTTGAACCCCTCAGAGTCATCCATAAAGTTTGGAATCAGCTTCTTCCAAACTCCTATTAATGTTGGCGTTTTCCCCTTCTCTCATGAACCACAAATTGCATCTAGAATGACAAATCCTTCCAGGTTTGCAATATACTTTGCGAATGCCCATCAGAACAATCACTGTCTGTGACAAGAATAGCCTTATAAATTATACTTTTAAATAAGACTTCAAAGTATTCCTTGATCCATGGGCCACAAGACGGATATTACAATAGCAATTATTAATCTATCTCCTTCAGAACTCTTGTTTGAGAGTCAATGGAAATAAGCAGTAATGTTCGGAAAGGCTCTTTTTTTTCTGTGTAGTCTCGCAACACATGCATAAATATTCAGTAAGCCACGTATGACACAGATGTGCTGTCATCAGGCTTCTGTATTCCACTTACAGTATACAGACAGAGTAGATTTAGGATCATTCTTATGGGCCCTATAGTTTTCAGGATAGGACATATTCACTGGCTTCATTGTAAGTCACCAGCTGCATTCGGCCCTAGAATCAATCAGTCTGTCACTTAAAGCAATGACTGCAGTCAGTCATTGACTTCTCTTGCAATGAAAGCCCTAGGTAGTACCTACTTCCTATAGAGGATATGTCTATCTGCAGGTGATAATCTATTGTTTTTTTATTTTAAAAACATATTTTATTTTAAAATGAGAGAGCATGAGCATGCCAGGGCCTCCTTCTTTAGCAAATGAACCCCAGACATATGTGCCACTTTGAGCATTGGATTTAGGTGGATACTGGTGAATTGAACCCAGGCTATCAGGCCTCGTAAACAAGCACTTTTAACTGCCCAGTCATCTCCCCAGCCAGAGAATGTGTTGTTTCTAGATGCATCCACCTTCAACAACAGTCTTGACTAGAGCTAAACAACTAGCTGCAATTTCTACATCAACACTTACTCCCTTAAAGCTCATGTTAAACTTCTGTCCTGCAGTTACTTCACCTCTCTTAGTCTTCATGTACTGGAAGAGAGTTAAGACTTTGCCTTGGATTAGGTTTGGTTTAAGTGAAGATTGTAGCTGGTTTTGGTTTCTATCTTGACCTTGAAAACTTCCTGTCCAACAATGATGGTGTCACTTTCTTATTAGCTGTGTGTTTACTGGGGTAGCACATTCAAATTCTTTCAAATCTTTTATAGTCACAGCTTGGCTGTTTGGTATATAATGTCCAAGTTTTGGTGTATCTTGGCTTTTGACCTGCATTGTTCACTAAATTTAATCATTTCTTTTTGTGTAGCTCTCTCTCTCTCTCTCTCTCTCTCTCTCTCTCTCTCTCTCTCTCATATGCCTATTCATGTGTATGCAAGTACATGTATGTGTGCAATTCTGCAGGTCTGTATAGTTTGGAGGCTGGAGGACAACCATGGATTTGTTCCTTAGGAATAAATACCATGTTCATCTTTAAATTTTTTAAGACATGGTCTCTCATTGGCTATGAATTTACCAATTAGGTTAGAATGGATGGTTAGTGAGCCCCAGCCAGAGATCTGCCTATCTCTGCCTTCTAGGTGCTATGATTATAATTACACTGCTACCACACTTAATATTTTTGAGTGCACTTGGGAACTGAACTCATGTCCTGATGTTTACAGGGCAAACACTTGACCAACGAGGCTATCTCCCAATCCTGGTGCTTAATGACTTCTAGCTTTTGATTTAAAGTGGAAGATGTATAATTGTTTCTTTCCCTTAAAATTTGGAGGCTATGGTAGGGTTATTAATTTCATACTTTTAGTATTTTTGTGAATCAGAAATAGTGATGCCCAAGAAGAGAGAAAGAAATGGGAAGTGGGTGATTGGTGATCCAGTGAGGATGTACATATTTGTGGATTAAATTTGACATCATAAATGAACAAGTTCATGGTTCTCTAAAACAATTAAAATAACAACATTTACTGGGGCAGTGTCTCTCATTGAATACAAAGATCATTGATTCAGCTAATTAGGCAGCTTGCTCTAGGGATCCTCTGTCTGTACCTCCCAAGTAGTGGATTACAGTCAGACCAAGGCACGTTCCAAGCATTTATGTGGGCACTGGAGATCTAAACTTAGTTCCTCAGTCTTCTACATTAAGTGCTTTACCTTTTGAGCTATCTCTCCAGTCCCAAACCTTCAATTTTTATCAGTGTAATATCTGTAATTCACAATAAAGTGAAATGCACATAAAAGAAGTATGCCAGTATCCATTAATAGTGAGGCCTGAGGCAATGATATCACCAATAGGTAGTGTCTTATGGTATCCTTTCTTTCAGATTCAATAGGTGTATATGATAATCAAAGCATAACATAAAACCACTATCAGTGCCTCCATTCCTCTGGATTAATTCTACAAATTCAGGTCAACACACGCTAACTACCTTCAACCATAATTAGTGTAAAAGACATACAAATATTTGCAAAAGACTACAAAACAAAACAAAAATAAAATTACAAAAAATGTTTTGTTCAGGAAGATTTTCCCTACTCCTATCTGATGGCTAGGTCCTCCCATTTTTCTTCCAGTGTTTTCAGAGTTTCAGGTCTTATGTTGATGTCTCTGATGCATTTGGAGTAAATTTTTATGCATCGTGAGAAGAGTGGGTCTATTTTCATCTTTTTACATGTTTTTATCCAATTTGTCCAGCACCATTTGTTGAAGATGCTATCTTTATGCCAGCGAATATTGTTGGCACCTTTGTTAAATATCAAGTAACTATAGTTAGTTGAACTAAGAGCAGGGTCTTCAATTCTGTTCCATTGGTCTGTCTGTCTGTCTTTATGCCAGTACCATGCTATTTTTGGTACTATGGTTTTGTAATATGTCTTTAGATCAGGAATGGTTATACTTCCTGAGGAAGATTTTTTTTTCACTCAGGATAGATTTGGCTATCTGTTGTCTTTAGCCATTCCAAATAAATTTTGAGATTATTTTTCTAAGTCTGTAAAGAATGAAGCTGGGATTTTTATTGGCATGGCACTGAATTTATATGTTGCTTTTTGGAGGATTGCCATTTTTACTATATTAATTCTACCTATTCAGGACCATGGAATATATTTCCATCATTTCACACCCTCCTCTATTTCCTTCTTGAGTGTTTTAATGTTTTCATTATATAAGTCTTCCAGAAAGTGCAACAATCACTTAACCAATGGGATCTCAACAAGCTTAATTTTTGCCAGCTATAACACAGACAGAGGTCTAACATCTAGAACTTACAAAGAAATCAAAAATAAATAATAAAAAAATCAAACAGCCCTTCACAAATTGGGGCATTGAGCTCAACAGAGAATTCTCAGAGGAGGAAACACAAATGGCCTTTACTCACTTAAGAAAGTTCTCAGCATCCTTAAACATCAGGGAAATACAAATCAAAACTAAAATAAGATTCCACCTTACTCCAGTAGGAATAGCAATCATTTAAAAATCCAACAGAAGTAGATGCTGGTGAAGATGCAGGGGAAAAAGGAACCCTCATTCACTGCTGGTGGTATTGCAAACTTGTAAACCACTATTGAAAGCAGTGTGGGGACTCCAGAGTAGAATAGATATAGAGCTACCAATGGACCCAGCTATCCCTCTACTAGGCATCTGCCCTCGAGATTTCATGCCTCAGCACAGAGACATTTGCTCAACCATGTTTATCGCAGTGCAATTAATAATAGCGAAGAATTGGAATCAACCCAAATGCCCATCTCTGGACGAATAGATATCAAAGTTGTGGTACATTTCCATGATGGAATTCTATTCAGCTGAAAAGAAAAATTATATAATGAAATTTAAGGAAAAGTGGATGGACTTGGAACAGATCATACTTAGTGAACCCACATGAGAACAGAGAGCCAAATGTGGTATATTCTCCCTCATATGTGGTTCCTGCCCAGGTTAAGCTTAAACTCTAAGCAAACGTGATAGGTTAATTAAGAGAACTTATAAGGGGATGGATGATATGGGGGAAGGAAGAGAAGGGTTGAGGACTTATAATAAGCTAAACCAATGATGAATCAAAACCATAAAATCCTTACTGTCATATAATAAGCTCTCTAGGAAGCTGTGGGCTTTGCCTGGTAGGAGGGGGTCATGATTAGAATGGGAGGAAGCCTAACCCCATGAAAAATTGAGCAGACCTGCAACTCCCTGTCAAACTCATTGGTTCCTTCCCACACTGAGCTGTTGATCAAAGAGACCCATGAGGTCCCCAAAACAAGACAGGCTACTGTCAAAGTTCTTGAATACCCACCCCAGGCCAAATGTAAGATCCTCTTGCTGAAGAAATTATAGAAAGTTATAACACAACACTGAGAGACCATACAAGATACAAAATGACAACCAGCTCTCAGATGGATAGAATGTGTAGTGCTGGTAGGTGCTACATGAGCTACCAGGGGAAACTGGTCAATGATATTTGTAGAATGCAGAGACTACTGATAGAAAATTCAGACTGATGTCAAGAGAATGCTCAACACACTACTCTATGGGAGAGATCAGCAAGTCAAGAAGTGCAATAGTGATACCAAAACCTATGGGGGGGTAATCAACAGCTTTCAAATTAGCCAAGAAATATACATCACTCAGCGACAAAGAACCCTTAACTGTAGTTGGGATCCAGGGCAAAATCATATGGAAACCAAAATCTTGGGCTCCAAGGGGAAATTCCCACTACCAGAGAACTAAAGAGAGGCTGCACCCAATAGAATCTTGCCAAATTAGCAATGTGTGTTTGATTTAACCAATACTGATCTCACTCTCTGGTGGAGATTCTGTTTGTATTTTTCAGAAGGCAATGAGAGAACCATGGTCAATCCAACCCCACCAACAAGACACGGGATGATGGCCAACAACCTGGAAAGAGATGATAAACTCCAGGTTTATCATGTAGGCCCCAAATGAAACCTATGAGAAAATAGACAGATAAACAAGAGACATATCACCACAGCAAGTCAGATAACCCAGAATAGGTTATCTAGATGGACAGCAGTGATATCCAACACAACCCAAAGCTGAAGTCAAGAGACACTTAAGATCCCAACAATAAAACTGACTTAATAACTTACCTAGCATGACTCAGGGAACTTAGTGGAAGAGAGGGTGGAAAGATTCTAAGAGCCATGGTGGGGAGAATATCCATACAAATTGCCCCCCTCAGCAAAAACACACAAAGGGGAGAGGTGACCCAGGCTACCTCTTGAGGTAATCATAACCTTCTACCACATGGACTGATCCAGTATGCCCACCGAGGAGGGCCCCCAGTTGTTTGGGATCAGGAAGGAGGGAAATGTGTGTACAGTCATAAGATTTGCTCATATAATGTATCTAATTATCGATAATAAAGATGTAAAAAAAATTTAAAGCCCTGGGTGGTCATAGTGGTGTCCTAGCACTTTGGAGGCAGAGATATGAGAATTCCTGTGAATTCACGGCCAACCTGGGGCTACAGGGTAAATTCTAGGTCAGGAATTGAGAGACCCTACCTCTAAAAAGCAACAACCATGACAAAAATCCTATCTCAGTATCAGAAAAAAAATATATTTGTTTAAAGCACACTGGATGATGACACTCTGAGGAAGTCTCAATGTCCTACATGACTTACAAACTTCTGGACTGTATTATTTTTAGGAAATTTTCACCATTATTTTTGAGACATTCATCACTGAAACAAGCAAGATTGTAGACAAAACAGCTACCCAGCAGCTGCAATGACCTAGTTTCTGCCCAACATATATTGAATTTGAATTTAGGAGGATCTGAACAGCTAGATTGTCTTTGCCCATCTGGTACTGGCATGTGCCACAAGAAATTTCTCATTTGCTATTTTCTCACCTGATTGCTTGTGTCTCTGTTTAATTTTCCCTTCATGGCTTCTTTCTTTCCCCAAGGTCTAGTCCTCACCTTTACAAAGGCATTTAAGAAGCTTCTCAATAATAGGTTAGAATTTTAAAAAATCTGGGTATTTGCCATTCTTTGATCTTTACCTCAGATGCATTAATTGAGACCTTCTCTCACACATGGCCATTGTATAGATCCTTCCCTCAAATTTTGGTATAATATCTTTTGTGTCAAATTTAAAAATGAGTTTTTATAGCATATTTTTCTGATCCTGTTTCCTCCCACCTTTTTGTCCTTTTGTTAGTTTTCTAGGGCTACCATAACAAAGAACCATACCTCAGGTAGCCTAAACCCAGAGACATATCTAAGTGTTACAGATACAGAGATGTTGGCAGCATTCATTTCTTCTAAGACTTCTTTCTTGGCTGACAGAGGGCTACTCTTTCTCTGTGTCTTTATATGGTATTCTTTCTGTACAAGCCCGTGTTTTATAGTTTATTATTATTATTATTATTATTATTATTATTTTTTCTGAAAGGAAAGATTTTAATAGGAAGAAAAGTGAGCTTTTAGGCTATGTTCACCAAAGGTGGAAAAAAGAGCACATGGTAGGGTCAGATGAAGGCTTTAAAGGTGAATGTTCAGGTTGGGTGGAGGGCCCAGGTGGTCACATGCTCTCAGGATCAGGCAGGATCAGGAACAACAGTCCCTTGGGCCAGACAGATACAGCAGGTGGGGCTCTTGTTTAGGAGGGAGTCATTATCTGTAACTCTTGTTGATACTTCTCTTAAGGCTGCTTGGGGGAGGGGATCAAGATGTTGTCTGAATTCCAACCTAATATTCCAGCCTTTTATTATGGATTATGGGTGAAGTCTCACAGTGTGGCTTCTTTCTGCTGACAGTGGGGCGAAGGTATCCAGGGGAGACTGGGATGAGATGGCCATTACAGAGTCTGGGGATGGAGTCAGGCTTAGATGTGGTGACAGGCTGGTAAGAAGAAGTCATTAATAGCTGACTAAATTTTTTTGAGTAAGGTGGTGTACCTGGTTTTGGACATATTTCAAGAGACAAGGGGCCATGAGGAGTATTAAACTTATTTATCCCTGTTATTGGTCCTAAAAGTGGTGCAAGCCAAGGCCATATGGATGCCAGGGCACTCCAAGGACTTAAGGAGGATGATACATTTGCCTGAAGCTGGTCGGGAGTTACCTGGGGTTCTGCAGGCCCTCATAGAGAAGGGGGCATGGAGGGTTAGGCTCCCCCAGCATGAGTGGCTGTGTTGGGGAGAGAGCAGAAGAGGGGAGAAGGGTGCAGAGGAGTTGCTGGGACAGAGAGAGAGAGAGAGAGAGAGAGAGAGAGAGAGAGAGAGAGAGAGAGACAGACAGACAGACAGACAGACAAAGAGAGAGAGAGAGAGAGGCAAGATCTCGGGTGGAAAGCTGAAGCTGGGAGCCTTGGTCAGAAGAGTGAAGTGGGGAAGTATAGGGAGAGACTAGTAGGGAGAGCAGAGGAAGACTGAGGAGAGAAGAAAAGGAGAATACCTCAGATCACCTGGGAGTGCCTGGCTGAAGTTGAGCAAACCCGTGACAATTTAAAGTGAAGAGTGACATCTTTAGGGCAAATGGAACCTTAGTTCAGCTAGTATTGTGGCCCATCAGTCACCCTGAATGTGCAGGACCTTAGGTGTTTGAAAAGGCAGGTAAAGGTGGAGGAGACAGGTTTGGAAGAGAGAGAGAGAGAGAGAGAGAGAGAGAGAGAGAGAGAGAGAGAGAGAGAGAGAGAGAGAGAGAGAGAGAGAGAGAGAGAGTCCCATGGTGGCAAGACAAGCCCAAGTCGCCCCTCGGGATGTGGTGTCAGGCCAGAGAGAGAGACCCCAGAGGTGCCAGGAGTGCGTCTGTCCGGACACCTGGGGTGAGCCCAGCGGGTGTGGGGTGCAGCTTGGTGTGCCAAAACAACTTCAGAAGAGAGGCAGAAGCCCAGATCAGGCTAACCCAAGAGAGAGGGACACTCTCTGAGAGAGAGGAGAAGGGGAGGCAGAGGCCTGACAGAGATAGAGAGGAGCAATGAAGGAGAGCTGAGGAACACAGCTGAAATGTTGTGGATGGGGGAGCCGGCAGGCAGACAGATGATCTGAAGCTTTCAGAGGGTCCACAGCAGCTCAGTGGGTGGTCATGGCAATCGGGTTGGTTGACCCCTTATCTGAGTGTCAGCACCAGATGTTAGATTGGAAATGACCACAATGAGAGACCACTCTGAAAGGAAAAGTGTTAATAGGGGGAAAAGCAAGCTGCTGGACTATTTTCACCAAGGGTGGAGAAAAGAGCTAGTTTATTATTATTAACAACCCCAATCATATTAGATGCAGGCCTACACAAATGACTTCATTGTAAACCTAAAGACTTCTTTAAAGATCTTATCCCCAAATCACATTCTGAGGTGGTGGGTTTAAGACTTTTTATGAACTTTAGGGGAACATAATTCAGCCAATAATACTTGTTACCTCATTTTTTTTCTATGAAAAGCAGCTATTACTTTCATAACTAATATTATGAAACACTTTACCAGGCATTTCATGTCTATTATGCCATAGACACCTCTGCCCCAGACCTTTACTACATCTAATGACAGAAGTTACATTCCTGGAGACTGGAGGGTACCATCAGGGTATCAGCAGGTTCAGTGTCTGGTGAGGACCCAGTTTGACATACATTACTGGAGTGAATATCCTGTCTACACATGGTAGAAGAGCAAAAGAATGTGCCTAGATTTTCCTCTAGTCCTTTGTAAAATTTCTAATGTTATTCTTTAGGGCAGATTCCTTACAACTCCATCATTTCCCCAAGGCACCACCTCACTTACCAACGCAGTTGCATTAGGGATTAAGTTTCAACATGAATTTTGGATTCACTAAAAAATTCCAACACTGGTTGGTTTGCCTAGTGGTTATGTGGCCAGACTCCAGAGATGGTCTTTATATACATACATATATATATATGTATGTATGTATTGTGTGGCTCTTTATTTTCTGACTTCCAGGTAGGTAAAAGTCATATATCCTACTTGTTTCCTCGTCTGTGTGAATGGGGGTCATATACCTACAGAGTAGGTGGTCCTGTCCAGATGAATAAAGCACTTAGGGTTTTGCTAGGTATAGTGAAACATTGTAGTAATGTATCCTGCATTAATGAAAATTTGTAGAATATGATTGACAATGGTTACTATTCTTCGCAGCAGATTTACCTTAGTCATTTCATTAACTTTACTTTCCAAATGTCATATTCTTTTTTTTATCTCACTCATAACGTTTTAGTGGAGTCATACTGTACTTCTCATATTTTAATTCCTGTTGATTTTAATTTTTCCACCACCAGGCTTCCTGTGTTTGTTTCTGCACTTGCTTTCTAGAACATCTGTTACTACCTTTTATGTAGGCATCACCTACCTGAATTGTCACAAAGCTGTTACTATTTGAACACTATACCAACCTGGCCATGTGGGATTCCAGCTGCTGCCTATAATAAGTTTGCCCTGCTCTATTGACTATGCTTAATTTATCTATTGATTTGGTTATCTAAATATCTCCATTCTATACCTGGAATAAGGCATGAGCTCTTAAGATTTGCCATCTGCTGTGAAGAATTTTTGGACACTTATTTATTGGGATTAATTAGTTACTCAAGTTATTCAATACCACATGTCTTAACAGCTTGCACTATATTTCAGTGGCTGATCCAATAGTAGTTGTCAATAAATAAAATGCTGTCATTGCAATAAACTATGGTTGTGATAGTTGTAAATGTAGAAGATGTTGTAGTACAAAAGTTAAATATAATAAACTATCTCTGAACTATATCGATGGCCAGAATATTAATGCTACCATTTACTAGCTCTTAGTATTTTATCTGAGTTTTTTTTCATTAGTAAAACTAGGATATAAAGCATCAATATGACAAGAAAAGGTAGCCAACTACCTACTAGGAGACCTGCCACTTCTACAACATTTGCCAGGGCTGAGGAGACATTACAGAAGAAGTGATGATTTTAACAAGAGTGCAACTCTCACTGCTAGCCTGACAACCAGCTCCATGTAGATGGCCATAGATACTGTGGTCAATCAAAACTCATCAGAGAAGAAACCAAGAGGATACAGAGTACTCAACACTAAATCAGACTTCTAACACAGCCACCTAGGCTCAGAAACATTTGTGCGGCAAAGGGGAAGAAACAGTGTAAGAGCTGGGTGGGTAGGAATATCATGTGGTATGATCCCTCCACACAGAGAATGACTGAGGCCTTCATGTCCTTACAGCCAATACCATGAACTGAACTGAAGAGGGCCATTGGAGGAAAGAGAGTAGAAAGAGGGGATATAAGTGCATAAACTTTTTTAAAAAAAGTAATTAATCAATTAATTAAAAACTCCAGGATGAATAGACCTGTGGGGAGGATGGAGTAAAATGATTTACTCAATCATTGCATGTGCCAAGTCCTTTACAGACATTATTTTACTTGATACCCACAATAATCCTTTATGTTATATGTGGATCCGTGGATTACTTGGGGAGTCATTGTGTACTAACACCCCTGTTCATCCACAGAGCTGGGTGAACAGAGTCTTGGGAACACACGAGTATGTGGGCATAGATGCCAGGGAGACAGTTGCAGTGAGCAACTCATTTGTTAGGTTGGGGGTGCTTTTATGAAGAAGAAAGGAGAGGCAGGGGGATAAGCAGCAAGGGGATTGCTGGGGGCAGGGTAGCCTGTGGATGCCTCAAAAAATTGTTAAACTAGAAGGACTTTTTGTTTCCTGGGCCTTGTTATCACCTTATAGCTGAATTATGTGAACTCCAATAAACTCAGGTCTTAATTGCCTGGACTTATCAGGGTTTGCTGTGGCCTGCCAGGTGGCTGGAGGCAGGGGAGGGAAGGAGTCAGCCAAACTCCTGCCCGCATGAGATTATTGGGATTCCAGGCCAGTCTCAACTTCCCTTTACCCTGTGCCTTCCATGCCTCTCAGCAAAGCCCCACAGTTATATATTATAGTCACTCCATGTGCAAAGATATTAAGAACAACCTGAGTAGCCCCTTCCTTTCTTTACATATTTCTTTCCATTTAAAAAATATTAATCTGTTTGGATGTTCAGATCTCTTTACATATTTTTCCATCTTTATCCCTCCTTCCTTTCCTCTTTTCTTATTCTCCCCTTATTTTAATCCTTGGCCCCTTTCTCCTTCCACTCTCTTTCACCCTGAAATTCTCATCGATTTACTATGCAGTACAGCTTAGCTATGTCTTTTGTCTACCTCATTATTGAATAACCCAGATTCAGCTTCCTACTTAATAAGATTTTATCCTTCTAGCAAATTTGGAAACAAGGCATTTTGCCTCACATCTGCTGCTGAGTCAGTTGCCTATGGCAGCTGCTTATCTTCCTGCCTAGCTCTCTTTCAAGAGATGTATCAGGTGGGCATCATCTTATGCAAAAATGTTTCCTTTTTTGTAGGCATCTAGCATGTGTGCTGAAATAATATTTATTTTATCTTGACAGAATTCCTTTTAATCTTCTTCTGTTTTCCCTTTTCCTGTGCCACTGTTTGATCTTGTTGGTTTCAGTCTCTTTGCATCCTTCTTTATTTAGTGAACCCAAAGGTTTTATTTATATTCTATTATATTTTATACATCAAAATATGTGTTAACTAATATGTACTTATATTCCTCATTAAAGGAAAACAGATGGTTTATCATATGCTCTTAGTATCTTCCTCTTTCTTCCTAACCTTAGGCTAGCAGGAAAACACATTTAAATTTAGCATTTATTGAACAAAATCCTAAACACAGAAAGAAAATGGATTCTATGCTCATTACTACTAAATGTTGTATCTAAATTTACCTTATTTTTTTCTATTATCGAGTTATAAAAGCATCTTCAACTCCCCCCAAAATGAAAAGGCATTGAAAACTGAAAGAAGTTCAAAGTTATGACTTATAGACTTGTCAAATTTGTATTCAGAAACTTGGTCATCCTTTCCTATCATCCTATTTATAAAATTGTGAACTTATTTGCATTAGTAGGGCTACTTATTACCACAAATGTTTATCTCTTTGGTTTGTGGTATATTCACCTATCTAATCATATAGCATGTGAAAAACTGTCAAACTTCCATTATATTTCATTTTTTTAAACTCAAATATTTTCTAATATCTGTCTCATTTACTTAAATCTCTTGAGTGTTTTATCTATGTATAGGACTGGCATCTTGCACCAGCCTCCTAACAGGTTTCCTTGTTTTGAGTCTTAATTTTCCTCACTCTTTACAGGGCAGTAAGAATAAAAAATTGAAGATTTTTCATTTTCCTTTGCTCATTTCACTGGCTCCTTGCAGCTTGCAGAATACAATCTAAAGTTACATATACAAGACTGGGGCATAGGCTCATCAGTTACAGGTGCATGCTTTCAAAGTCTGCTGGCCCACATTTAAGAACCAAGTCCTCACATAAAGACAGATGCACAAGGTAGTACAAGTATCTGGAGTTTGTTTGCAGTGGCAAGAGGCCCTGGTGTGCCCATGCTTCTCCATATATATATATATATATATATAATATATATATATATAAATATATATATATATATACACACATATATATATGTGTGTATATATATTAAATCTCACATCCAGCAGGCTAGCCACATGGCAAATACAGCAGGCCAGTTTCTTTACCCTTTGACAAGATTCTCTACTTCTATCTGCTCCCTGTAGATTCAGGGTAGCTAATTCAATTTAGGCTCTAGAGATTGGGCAGCAGATCTGGACTAGTCTATTCTAGTACCAAATTTCCTTTGTTTGATAGGAGCAGAGTGAAGCTCAGATTTTTGCTAAAAATGGAAATTGCCTTCCATTCATTTCTCTTCTGCGCACAAAATGAACCAAGTTAAGTCTGGAGACTGTTGATTATCACTTTGAGACCACCAGAGCGAAGCTTAGGGTGCCAAGAATGAAATTAGCTGCAAGTAATTGGATCTGAGAAAGGAAAGAATTGCTATGGTCTTGTCTGAGAGTTTGCTCAATCAGCTCAGAATTTAGAGATCTTTTTTCTATTATTTTGTGTTATAAACATCTTCAATAACACCTTTAATATCATTGGACAATGTTTCCCACATTCAGAGAAGGTCTTCCCACCACATGTGATGTCCAATATATAACATCATCTCTGAAAACACCCTTAAGATACACATTTATCATATGTAAAACTGGGATGTACACCATTAATATGACAAGCAAAGACAGCCACCTATCTACCAGAGTATATATGTGGCATAAAATATTTTTCTGGCCTTAATCTCTGGGCCTTTTGCACAAAGTTGCTTTTATGTTGATCCCCTTTCTCTCTGCCTATGTCTCCAAACATAACTCACATCTGAGTTTTGTTGTCAGAAAGCCCTCCGTCAAATTCAGAATTAGGCACTGCTGCTCTGTTCCCCTCTTGCACAGCTGTTCTGATTTCCTGCTCACATGTTGGACTTACATGTTGACTACAAGCTCTGTCATAAGGGAGACATGCTTTGTACTAATTTATTATTGCATGTCCAATGCCAAGTTCAAGGCGCATTCATTTATTCATTTAGTAAATAGTTACAAAACACTTAGTATGGATTGGGAGATCCTTGTAGAACTCATATACTAGTGAACAGAGAGAGACAATGTCTATAAAAGGATAGGAGGTGGTAACTACAAAGAAGATACATCAGTCACGGAGAAGGTAGAGTATGGATGAATCAGTTTCAAGAACCTAGGCTATTGTTTCAGATTTATACTATAATAAAATTTGAGGCAATTACTTGTGGTTATTTAAACTGCTATGTCATAAAGGCGATGCTTTAATTTTTAAAATAAATGGTAGGGAGTTGGAAGAGCTTTGTTTAACCATGATATACAAACAACATTCTCAAGTTCCATTCACGATATAATCCCTCATGGACTTTTATTCATTACATCTGAATGGCTCAGATTATTATTAGAGCATAGGTTATGACACCTAAAATAATGAAGCATAGAGAGAATTTATGAATATTTAAATCCTTTAAACATATCTGTGAACAATTTGTCAGTTGAAAATTGCCTATAAAATGATTTTTCAAAGTCACCTTCACATTTTCTTGACAGAATCACAAATTATAAATTATAGTTTAAAAGTGCCTATGAGATGAGAATAAAAACGAGGAAGTTCACGACATATTTGAAGTATTTTAAATTACTCCAATTTCAGTTTTTGAGCCTTGTTATCTTTAATTGAAACTAGATACATATATTCTAAGGAATAGCAAGAGGTTGTTTTATTGGCATGAATTCTAACTGACCTTCAAAGATGTGAAAAACCTTTCTTCTTTGAATGATAGTTATTTTGAAATACAGGTTTCCAATCTGGTGGAAACACTGCTTCTCTTGGATATGCTGGTTTAAAAGTTATGAACATATTTATAGAGTTTTTTTTTAAGTTTTCTTTAAGAGCCCATGCCATTTTCTTTTTTCCCTTGTATTTATTATCCATAATCACATACATTGTATGAGCAAATCTTATGATGGTAGCCCTATTACACTCTTCCCTGTCCCCAGTCCACTTGGGACCCTCCTCCTGGGTGTACTGGATCAGTCCCTGGGATAAGGGGTTATAAATAGCACAGCAGGTAGTCAGTTCCCCCCACCCTTTCTGTGTTGTTGCTGAGGAGGGCAATGTCTCTGGATATTCTCCCCCACCATTGATCTTATTATCTTTTGGCCCCCTCTTCTGCTCAGTTCCCTGAATCATTGTGGGGGAGTTTTAAATCTGTTTTATTGTGCAGATTTTAAGTGTCTCTGAACTTCTGCTTTGGACTGTGTTGGATATCATTGGTGTCTGTCTCTTTTTTAATTTATTTTATTTTTTTTTAACCTACCTTGGGTTATCTGACTTGCTGTGGTGATAGGTCTCATGTTTATCATGACACTACATGATAGGCCAGGGGTGGTTCATCTCTTGCCAGGATGTCAGCCCTCATCCTGTAGTTTGTTGGTGGAGTTGGATTCACCACGTCTCTCTCAGTGCCTTCTGAAAAAATACAAAAAGAATCTCCATCAGACAGGGAGATCAGTGTAGGTTAAATGAGACACACATTGAAATTTTGGTAAGATTCTATTGGGTGTAACCTCTCTGAAATTCTTTGGTAGTGAGGAGTTCCCCTTGGAGCCCAAATTTTTGGTTTCCATAGGGTTTTGCTCTAGATCCCAATTCCAGTTACGGGTTTATTGTCACTGAGTAGATCTCTTGGCCAGTTTGAAAGCTGTTGATTACCACCCCCCCCAAGGTTTTGATGCCACTATTGCACAAGTGATCGCTTCTTGACTCACAGATTTCTCCTATAAAGCAGTGTGTTTAGCATCCTCATGTCATCAGTCTGAATTTTATATCAGTAGTCTCTGCTTTGTCCAATTATCATTGACCAATTTCCCCTGGCAGGTTATGTAGGGCCTAAGAGCACTACACATGCTACTATCTGGGAGCTGGTTATTATTCTGGATCTTGCAGGATTTCTTGGTGTTGTTCAATGACTTTCTGTGGTTTATTCAGTAATAAGATCTTACCTTTGACCTGGGGCAGTTATTCAGGAGCTTTGACAGAAGCCTATCTTGTTTTGGAGACCTCACGGGTCTCTTTGACCAACAGCTCAGTGAGGGAAGGAACCGTTGACTGGGACAGGGAGTTGCAGATCTGATCAGTTTTTAATGGAGTTAAGGCTTCCTCCCATTGTATTCAAGCATCGCTCTTACCAGGCGATGCCCACAGCTTCCTCAGGAGCTTACTGTGTGTAAGTAAGGATTTTATGGTTTCAAATCATTATTTGTTTAGCTTATTGTATAAGTCTTTCCACCCTCCCATTCCTCGCCCCCATTACTTCATCCTCTTTTACAGTCTCAAATTCTACCTGTCAGATTTGCTTAGAATTTAAGCTAGAACTGGTTAAGAACTGCATATGAGGGAGAATATGCAGCATTTGACTCTCTGTTCTTGTGTGAGTTCACTAAGTATGATCTGCTGCAAGTCAGTCCACTTTTCTTTAAATTTCATTATGTCATTCTTCCTTTCAGCTTACTAGAGTTCCATCATGTAAATGTACCACAACTTTGATAACCATTTTTCCATTAATGGGCATTTGGGTTAATTCCAATTCTTACCTCTTATGAATTAAGCTGCTATAAACCTGGTTGAGCAAAAGTCTCTGTGCTGAGGCATGAAATCTTTAGAGTAGATGTTTAACAGAGGGGTAGCTGGGTCCATTGGTAGCTCTATATCCATTCTATTCAGGAATCTCTGCATTGATTTCCATAGTGGTTGTAAAAGCCTGCAATTCCACTGGCAGTGAATAAGCGTTCCTTTTCCCCCATATCCTCGCCAGCATCTATTGTTGTTGGATTTTTTAATGATTGCCATTCTTACTGGAGTGAGGTGGAATCTCATTGTAGTTTTGACTTGCATTTCCCTGATTATTAAGAATGATGATCACTTTCTTAAGTGAGAGTTGAGCATTTGTGTTTCCTCCTCTCTGAATTCTCTGTTGAGCTAGCTCACTGCCCCATTTTGTGATCAGGCTGTTTGATTTTATTTATTTATTTTGAGTTCTTTGTAAGTTCTAGATATTAGACCTCTGTGCTGGCAAAAATTATCTTCCAGTTTGATGGTGGCCTATTGGCCATGAGTATGGCATGTTTGTCTGTACAGAAACTTTTAAGCTTGGTGAGATCCCATTGGTTTAGTGATTGTTGCACTTCCTGGGCTACTGGAGGCTTGTTCATAAAGTATTTCTCTACTATCATGGATAGTTCCTCCTATTTTTTCTTCCAGGGTTTTCAGGGTTTCAGGTCTTATGTTGAGGTCTCTGATCCATTTGGAGTTGATTTCAGGAATATCATTAACTAAGGAAGTAAAAGACTTATACAATGAAATCATTAAATGTTCAAGAAGGAAATAGAGGAGGATGTGAAAAGATGGAAAGATATTCCATGCTCTTGGATAAGTAGAATTAATATAGTAAAAATGGCAATTCTTCCAAAAGCAATATACAGATTCAATGCCATGCCAATAAAAATAATCTCAAAATTTATTTAGAATGTCAAAAGGACTCTGATAGCCAAATCTATCCTTAATAAAATTACTTCTTCAGGAGGTATCACCATTCCTGAAGACATACTACAAAGCCATAGTAACAAAAACAGCATGTTTCTGGCATAAAAACAGATAGACAGACCAATGGAACAGAATTGAAGACCTTGCCATTAGTTTGAGTAACTATAGTTACTTGATATTTGACAAAGGTTCCAATAATGTTCCCTGGTGTAAATATTGCATCTTAACAAATAGTGCTGGACAAATTGGATAAATACTTGCAAAAATATGAAAATAGACCCACTCCTCTCACCATTCACAAAAACCTCTTGCATTTTCAATGGTAACACAACTATCTAGGATAGTATTTTCTTTTGTCTGTTTTTTCAGAAATTGTGGAGAATATTTAGTCAACAAACATTTATATTAACTATTATGTGCTTATGATGGTAAATCTCTATTATCAACTTGGCTCAGACACTTAGCATATTAACAAACCACCTTTTGGGTGTGTCCTAAGGGAGTTTTCAGAGATGATGGTTGGGATGGACATCACATGTGGTAAAAGACCTGCTCCAAAAGTGGGCAGCATTATCCTGTAGGTTGGGACCTGGATGGAATCAAAGTAGAAAAAGGGGGTTTCAGTCAGCCTCTGAAACATGTGCTCCTCCTGAGTGTCCAAGGACATCAGACTCCTGGTTCTTCGGCTTTCAGTGTGGACTCATGCCAGTACCTGTCCAGGGAGTCTTATGGCCTTCAGCTCTGGCTATGTCTGATTCATTGCTCATTCTGTTCTGAGGCTTTCATTTTCTCAGATGGAGCTGCAACTGGTTTTCTGGCTCTCGTCGACTCTCCATCTTCCAATCATGTCCACCAATTTAATAAAACCCTTAACTGATTATGTTCCCCTGAAGGTCCTTGGCTAACCTAAGGCAACTCATCAATGAAAATTCTACAAATAGTTTTGATAATTTTTCTGCATTCCTGAGATCTGAGGGAGAGAGACAGACCTGAAGAGGCAGGGTGGTTCTTCTCATAGATAATTATGACTAAATGGTATTCAGCAGAGTAACTACATTTAAACAGATTTGACTTGTAAGAAGTTTGATTACAATTTCAGATTAATTGTCATCTTGAAAGAAGGATAATATACAGATACTACCATTATAGAACTTGGAAAAGTGAGTTATGCACATTCTGGTAGCCAAGTCATATGTAATGAATAAGACAGAAGTTTTAAGAGTATAGATTTTATACTCACCTCAGACTGTAACGCAAAAAATAGCAAGAGACATCTAAAAGTTTCACTACTGCAAAGTTGAAATTGAAAAACACAAAACCTTCCCTTTCACTGTTTCCAATTAAGTAAATGTGTAAGTGCATTTCAGTGAACATCATATACTATTATATCTTTTTAAGTCTAGACACTACTGTAGTCCTCCAGCTTGGCCTATTTATACTTTTGTGTGTTTTTCTTCCAAGTTGTGCTTGGGTTATCTGTCTGATCATTAGCAAATGGAAGAATTACTGGCATAGTACATCCGAAGGGAGATTATAAAACATTGTAGTTTCTTTCTTTATATCTCTCTTTCCTGAATCCCTTATGTTGTTTACGTAGCTCTTTGGAAGAGGCTGAGTGGTGAAGAACAGAAGCCTCCATCAGAGGTTCATTCAGGAAACTTGCAAGTGAGGTTTTCATTCCCTTCCAATTGTCACTGTAACCTTCGGAGAAATCCCAAGCTGGATCCCTGACCTAAGCTCTGCATGATTTCCTGGGCCTCATAAATTGTGAAATGATAAACGCTTGTTAATTTAAGTTGCTAGGTTTGGGCATTTTTCTGCATAGCAGTTAAAAGCTATAATACCTTCAAATTACATAACCTTGTTCTTTGGTTTTTACAAACCATCCCAAGGGTTCAGCACAATGAATTTTTAGTGACTGAAATTTATTCTTAAGGTGAACCCAGAAGCACTGAGTCTTGCCATTTTCTATGAAGTAGAAAATAGTTGTCTTATTTTCTCCAATTTCCTCTTCTATTACAGTCATAGAAATGTCTTTGGAAAAGGAAGAGGGGAGGAAATGTACAGGAATTATGGGGAAGCATAATATTCTGGGTGCTGGCACAGGACACTTTAACTATGGCAGCACATGTAAGTTTGTCAACAAAGCTTCCAAACTTCCTTCCACATAGGGAAGTTCCAAAGGTTGTGCAACTCAAACACTTTGCACTCAAAGCTCAAATACGGGTCTGCTTGACTTCAGTTGTTATGACTTATTTTCATACAAAGCTGCTAGAGAGAAATAGAAAAGACAGGTTCATAATATAAAGGCACTATATTTTTCCTGGTACCATAGGAGTGTCTGTTAAATTGTTTGCCCAATCCATTCTAAATCAATAAAATATTAGTAGCTACAAATTTGACCTGAGGATAAAATGAGGAAACAAGGACAAACCAAGGTTTCACAATTGTAAAGGACCAAGTGAATATAAGAGTTATGGTGGTTTTTAGAGATGTTGTGGTAAATGCTCAATCCATACCGGTTCAAGTCTAAAGAAAGCTGCTGTGTAGGACTGGAGTTGATCTTCAGTATGCAGAATGAGTTCCAGTACACATTTGCTTAACAGTCTCTGAATTTCTACAAAATAACTGTTTTTACTGTCCGTTTGTGAACCATTTCCCTCGGTTCTGGGATTAAAACATGAACCTCCAATGAAATGGTGTTATGAAGTAATTCTATTATGAATTCTGGGGTCAAATGATGGGATTAGTGTCCACACGAGGAGAGAAAAAAGTGAGCTCTTCATTTGCTCTTCTCTATGGGAGTATAAAAGGAAATAAAAAAAATCTACAAGTGAGGAATATAGCCTTGCTTCCTTTTATGATTTATTTCACTTGCGTATGTGTGTGTGTGTGTGTGTGTGTGTGTGTGTGTGTGTGTGTGTGTGTGTGTGTGTTGGGGAGGGCACTTGTAGGGCCTCCTCCTGTCGATGCAAATGAACACCAGAATCAGACTCACATTATGTTTCTGGCTTAAGTGGGTTGCTTGGAAATTGGACATCTGCACGCAGGCTTTCCAAGCAGGCACCTTCAACCATGGACACGCAGGGCTTCTTTAGACACTCTCTCTGCTAGCACCTTGACCTTGGATTTCTAAGGCCCCAGATCTATGAGAAATAAGCTTGTTCTTTAAAGCACCTGCTGTATAATGCATGTTAGCAGCCCCCAAACTGCCTTAAAAATCTTGTTTTTAAAAAATATTTCTGTATAAACAGAGAAAGAGAAAAATGATCTTCAAGTCATAGTTACCACTGCACTTCAGGTGAAGGACAAAAACATGAATGAAGCTGTTACTTTAAACTGCCAAAAATACATGTTAATATCAGTTTTATTAATGTTATTTTATCTTATATGACAAATTGTTTTCAATATGCATATAATTATGATTGTTTAGTATTAAATGAGGCATTCCCAATATATATTTCTGTAACTTATTTGCTTCAATTAATATTGAAATTGTTTTGCTTTGATTAATATCAAAATGTATTTGCAGTTGTTTCTTCTAACTGAATGGGTTGTTGGAAGATGAGGCTATAATTGGTCCAAAGTTTCTACCAAGCTGTAGTAATCAGTGTCTGTAGTTCTTTGGGAAGTCTCACTCTTATTTCCTAAGGAACAATAAAAATTTAAAAAATGATGATTAAGAATACTGGCTGAAGGGAAATGATATAGGGAAATCTTGGCACAGTTATATTTGTTTTTTACCATAGAATCCCCCCCCCCCCCGAGTTTGTGTCCTTTAATACAAAAGAATTATACACAGGGACAGAAATAAATCTTATTGTACATTTATTCTAATTTATTAATTTAGGAAAAGGGGAATTGGATGGGGAAGCCTCCTAGCCACCATGTGGCAGAGTTCTCCAGCCACCAGTGTGGGGAAAACACGTGGAGAGTCTAACAGAACTTAAGTTGTTCAGCTAAATAAACAGAAGAAGAAAAGATAATAGAGAGCTCCCATCATGAGAAGGAGAGGATCATGAGGGAAAAAGTCTCGAGCCTGTCCCCCAACCCCAGCCATTAGCTGGGGTGGGGAAGGTCTTACCTTCCTAAGGCCTGGAAATTCAGCAGTCTTTCTACTCCATTGCCATGTGGGGGAAGAGACCAGCTTCATCTAGGGAAGTTAATTTAAGTTCTCCCCAGGTGAGTCAGAGAGACAGCTGATTTGTTCATATTTGACCAATCAGTTTTAGCACCTAGGTTGTAGCTCTAACTAGATGCCTCCCACTCAGGGGAGGGGTGGTCCCTGCAGACGCCTGACCCGTCACAATCCCCCCTCTGAAGAAATAACCCTAACTGCTGTTAGGGTACTGGGGTGTGGAATTTGGGGAAAAAAAGCATCAGAAAGTACATACATGTTTAAGAAAATAAAAGCACCAGAAGAAGTACATGTGTGTTTAAGAAACAAGAATTAACAATACCCATTTTTGAACCTATTAAGACACAAGGCAAGGCTCTAACTGGGAAGGGGTTAAGGAGGAACTTGGCAACATTGTGTGGGGTCTCACTCCTAAACTCTCATAGAAAGGGGTCCAGCGAGGTCCATTAATGACAGAAAAAGCTTTCCCAGAAACTCCTCAGCAGACGTTTTCTGACATGCTTTTATCCAGAGCAGGCATCACAGATAGCACAGGTCCAAGGAAGGTTGGGACATCAAGGAAAGACATGATCAGAATGTCTTATTGTTTCTTTAATTAAAATCATGATTCTCTTAGCAAAGAAATAGCTACCTGGAGAGGATGAACAGCATCTTTCTTAACCCCATGGTACAGTTTAACCTGTTGCTCTAACACACCATATACAGGTGTCAACATTCAGGTTCATTAGCTAACTCCTGTCCATGATTATTTAATGATAATCTTAATTGATGAATATGTTACCTAAAGGATATAAGAGTTAAGTGGAAAAAAATTAAGTAGCTCAAGCAATTTAATTTTCCTTATCTGTTACTTTTATTTCTTAACCTCCACTAACAAAATCTGGACCCATACGAGCATCTCTCCCCTGGAGTCTGGCTGCTTTGCAGTATTTTTGGATTGATCTTCCTGGTCAGAATAATTAAATGTAGGAGAAAGAACTGAAATAGGAGTTTCAGAACAGAAATATTGAGGGGTGGCATAACACTAGCCTGCCTCTAAAACTTGTTGTGATCCAGATACTTTATTGTTGCAAATTTATTTTTACCAGGGCGATGGATGCTTCTTGTTAGCACCCAAGCTCAGTATGAGAGACATCATCTGATTCCACAGCCTAGCTCAATCTGCTGTGGTTCTCTGGCAGCAACTGCCTAGAGGACATTAGCTCCAGGGAGCCTCGTCAGGCTTGAAGAGCTGCAGCATCTGGCACAGAAATTGTGGAGTTTTATAAAGTAGCTGAAAACAAAATGTCTCCCATGTATTTTGAATTAGTTTAAGAAAATTGAATATCATGGACTTTGGAATGCTATCAATTTAGCAATTTAATTCCTTTAGAAGGGATAAAAGAAGAATTTGATCTATGCACTTGTATAGTAAATGTCATCAAAGTGAAATTGTTTTGTTATTGAGCAATTTTTTAGAATCTACAAAATCTGTACCTAAAATATATAATCAGAAAAAAAGAAAATCATTTTTAGGCTATGGAATTCAGTTTCTGAAATGCTTGATAATATCCTCTATCACTACATTTTCTACTTTCATATTTTATATTTATATGTCATATATTTTGTTGCTGTATGCCGTAGATAAAAACCAAGATGTAAGTATACTCTATCTTATAGAGTGCTTTTTGTTAAATGACAGGCTAAATGAAAACACCACACTTTTCTGTAAAAAGAAAAATGCTCAACAATGTAAGAAGTGGTTTTGATTACAGAGGTGCTCTGAGAGGGCAGCTTCTAGCCCTGTTCATGTGCTTGTGAGGAAATAGGAATGAAAACAGATCTTTGTGTTTCCTTCTCACACTGTCACAGCTTCCTAGGAGTGGTCAGTTCTAGGATCACAGTGTTCTGAAACTCAGTGTTTTCTTTTCATCCCAGATTCTTTTTCCTATGTGTCCAGATACAGACATTGCTCAAAGTAGAAAGGCCTCAATAGAATCTAGCATCACTTACATACAATGGTTTTAAATACCACAAAACACCTAGGACTTTTTAGTATTTGTCAATTTGAGATGAGCTAGAATCACCTTTGAGGGATTAGGCTAGCTTCTGGGTGTGCCAGTAACTAAGGCATTATCTTGATTAGATTAAGTGAGGTGGGAAGACCCACTTTAACTTGCCTGGCACCATTTCACGGATTGGGGTTCAGGGGTATATAAAAAGGAAAGAGCTCACTAAGCACCAGCATTCACCATTCTCTGCTTCCTCACTGTGGGCTGAATGTGACCATTCCTGCTTCAAGCCCCTGTAACCATACCAGCCAGCGGGTGGATTGTCATCTGGAACTGTGAGCAGAAATTAAATTTTCCTCCCTTGAACTGATTTTTGTTAAATATTTTGTCCCAGCAAAGATAAGTTAAATAATATAGAAAGTTGCTCTCGAAATCTGAGTTATGGAAATATGAATCTATGAAAGGGTGGGCAAAGGTTCCACAGAAATCATTAGGGTTGTGTTTAACTAGTTTAATCATTTTATACTAGACATTTAGGGAGCTTTTGCCCAGTGCCATGTGCTCTCTGAGGAGCTAGGAATAACTGTGTACACTGTGGATAATATTCTTGTTTTGTGAAACTTACATTTAGAGGAGATGCAGGAAAAGTAAACAAAGAATATACAAAACCATATGTACTTGAAAAAGTCATTCTCAATACGCTTGCACTGGACAATTTTTGAAAATCTATGACACAGTACACATTCTTTGAAGGAGTACATTCTGTTATGCTTCATTATGTTCTCCATGAATGGGGGTTTGACCTCAGGGCATCTTTCCTAGTGCCCTAGTGCAAAGCAGTAGGTTCCTCTTTAATGATGTCACTCTTTATAGAACTTTAATCTTGATCATATTTCTTTTCTTGCCAAACATCCTTTTTTTTCATATCTTTTTGTTCTACAATTTACTTTATTTCCCTGTAGATCTGAATAAGAGAAGTTGACAGAAAACAACAATAAACAAACAAACAAACAAACAAAAACCTGGCTTGAAATTTCCTCTGCCTAACAAATGAGTCGATTACCTTTAAATGTCAGGGACATGGGCACAATTAAGCCAGATTCCTTGACATGATATCACATGAATTACCTCTAGGCCAGTTCCCTAGGATTCTTTATGAGCGCAGCCTCCACAGTCCACATTGCTCTCAGCCTTCTGGTTTCTCAGATTCCTACTAGAATGGCCCATTCAGTCCTGCTTATAGCATTGTAAAGCTTCTCTGGCCCAAAGTTCCAGATTCTTCCACATTCCTCCCACAAACTGGTCGTAAATATTTAAGAACCCCAGGGTCAAGTTTATCACAGCAATAGCCCCATTTTCTGATCAATTTTTTACCTTGTTGCATTAGCATTGCTGTGAATAAATATCTGACCTGAAACAACTTGAGGGGATGTTTCACTGTGCAGGAGATTTGGAGGCAGGAGCAGAGCTGGTCACACTGGCTGTCAGGAAGGAAAGAATGAATAGCAAATGGTGCCTGACTGTAAAATCTCTCAAAGCCTGCCCTCAGGGATCTTTTCCCATTAATGATTAGTTAGCCTCTTTCATTTAGATACAGCTATGTAAATCTATTAGCAACCAAATGTTTCGAACCTATCTCTTAGGTGTGAAGTAATGAGCACAGTTGTTCCTGTCTTTTAGAAATTTGAAATGTAGCAGCACTTTGATGTTCACAGAAGAAACTGGAACAAGGTGGCATATAAGAAGTGTTCTAGAACCAATGTGTGAACAGAGTAAACCCAGCTCATGCAACCTGTCCCTAACTTTCCTAATGTTTGTCCACTTTGACGTGTACATGAAGTATTGCACGAGACCCTCTTCCATAATCATAATTCATGGTAATCTTGTCTTTGGCCATATCCTACAGCATTTATGACTGGATAAATTTATACCTTTTGCCAGATATTCTGTTTTTTTTTTTAAACAGGACATGGGATACAGAGATGGCTCCATAAGTAAGAATGCTCATTACACAACCTCGAGGACTTAAATTCAATCCCCCACATCCACATGAAAGGCTGGGCATGACCATGCATGCCTGCAACCCCAGGGGTAATGGGGAGAGAGACAGGAGGATCACTAGAGATAACTGGTCAACCAGTCTAACTGAAGACCAGCTTTACTGAGAGAGTCTCCTTAAGGAAATTGGGAAAAAGAGCAATAGAGGAAGACTCCAAACATCTTCTTCCAGCGGAGGCTGGAAGATACATGCATCTGTACACAGTGCATACATTAGATGTACATACACAGACACAGACACACACACACCAAAATTTGGGACCTTAACTGCTCTAATTTTCTACTGGAAGTTGCATTCCTATCATTTTCATTTTGTTCATAAAGAAAATGATTCTCAAAGGACATCCCTCCTCCAAGCAGGATTCAAGGGGTGGAATTAGACTTTCATCCTGGATTAAAGTTCAACTCCCCCAAAGTATCTACCCTTTACTCTAATATTGTATTTTTTTCTTGTTTCCTACTGAGTTTTTTTTTATTTCCTCAGTGTTATGTGGATACTGATATTCAGGCAACATGGTAGCTGCCTTCATTTGGTATCTAAATATAGTTAATAAATTTGGTGACTCATTTCTTCCACAAGTAAAAAGCTCCAGCTGAGTATTCTGTTGCATGCCTATAATTCTAACATGGAAACCAAGGCAAGAGGACCTCTACTTCAAAGCTAGCTTGTGGAAACATCTCTACTGAGGCCCTTTTTATCTTGAGAATTTCTCATTTTAACCTTAGATGATCCTATAAAATA
Organism: Zapus hudsonius; assembly: GCA_004024765.1. Classification (NCBI taxonomy): domain Eukaryota; kingdom Metazoa; phylum Chordata; class Mammalia; order Rodentia; family Dipodidae; genus Zapus; species Zapus hudsonius. The sequence continues at coordinate 73,616 of PVHP010001600.1, forward strand.
GTGAATCTAGGAAGTCATTTACAAATTATAAAATCATTTTTGAGATGGAACCTTACGACATATCCCAGGAAAGCCTTGAATTCACTGTATATCCCAGGTTGGCTTCGAATTCACAACAGTTCTACCACCTCAGCCACATCCTTGCTGGGATTACAGGCATCGGTCACCACACCTGGCTTTCAATGATTTCTCTTCATAATTTCTTTCTTTTCTATTTCTGTTTGTCAACTGGCTAATATATGATTTCTCTGTAGAATGAAGGCGAGGTAGTAAATAGGATTAAACAGAGGTGAGATAAGAACACATGGGCTGCAAACCCAGCCCAGTTTTCGTATTCTTGGAGGAAATGAGACCTAAGTTGAGGACTGATGGATGAAGAATTAGCTATATGAAGTAGGGACCTGCACTTTCAATTATAGAAAGAGTATTGTGGAGATGCACAGGCATGTAGAACATGAAGCATTATGGAAGCACAGAACACACGTGTTGCTCTGAGGTCCTCCTTGGGAGTACGTGAGGGGAAATGCAGCATGAGGAGTTTGAGAACACTCTGGATCCTATCTTGAAGTCCATGTACAACTGCAGGCAAGCTTTCAGGTGGAGTGAGAGTCAGGACTGGGCAACAGAAAGGCTACTTTACTGGGACTTTGGTAGATGTGTCCGGTGAGACTAATGATAAAATTGGAAGCAGAGAAACACACACTGGAGGAGGAACAGGGAAATCTGATTAAATGAAGCTGGATCAAGAGTACTGATGATAAAAGTTGGGGACCAGGCACATGGAATCTGAAGCTATAATTTTTTCAAGAAAATATTGAAGCATCATAAATGCAAAGATGATTATAATTATAGGTGCTATTTCCTCATAAATTATATGGTGGAAACCGAATATTTTGTAAATAGCATTTAAAGAAAATTTCTTGACAATTCATTAAACATTAAGGTAGCCTTAGGATATGATCAACAAGTAAAAGTGCTTGAGACTTTAGGGTAGTCCTCCTTCCCTCACTCAAGGCTTTGCAAAACTAATTACCTGCTTCTATTCCAATCTATCTGAGGAGATGAGGACATAGCTCTGTTGCTAAAGTGCTTGCACACAAGCATGAGAACGTGAGTTTGAACCTCTGGACATAATTCTAGGTGTGGCAGCATGCACCAAACCTGTAATCCAGTGCTCAGGATGTGGTGGCAGGGGGATGTCTGGGCATGCTAGCTAGCTAGACTAGCAGAATCAATGAGCTGTGGGTTAGGTGAGACATCCTGTGTCGTAGTCAGCCACACACTGCTAGGATGAATCTTCAAACCAGGCACAGTTATGAGACAAAAGGATTTATTGATCCAGGGAAAGGTCCATAATGGTGAAAGATATTGGCCCCCTTTCATAGGTCCAAGAAGAGAGAGAGAGAGAGAGAGAGAGAGAGAGACAGAGACAGAGACAGAGACAGAGACAGAGAGACAAAGACAGAGAGACAGAGACCCATCACCAACAGCATAGATACACACCAGCAAACAGTAGTGAGTTCCTCTGAGCTCATAATGTTCCTTACATATCTATGGCTGGAACTTCAGTGCTGCCCCAGAAACACCTTAGAGTTGGAACCTAGGAACTGGCCAGGTCAAGGTGACACCTCCTTCAGCCAGGAAGCTGGAGACAAATTTTAAGCTTTAATAAGACAGTTGAATCTATTGGGGGACATCCATTTAAATTACCACACCCTGTCTCAACAAGTAAGGTGATTGAGGAAGACAGCCAATGTCAACCTCTATTCTCACATGTGTGAGCACACAGACATGTGCCCACGTTTATATGAATATAGGTACATGCTCACATCACAGACAGACATACACCTGAAATCAGAATTATCTGAAAGGTAGAATGTAATGTCACATTTAAAACATTTCTATTACTGTTATGTACCTTCTTATTTTTTTTTATTTTTTTTTATTTTTTTATTGTCCATAATGAGTTACAACATTTGGTGGGCAAACAATGAGTTGTTATCCCCAATTCCCCACTGCCCTCCCCTCCCCCCTCAACTGGATAACCTCCTCCATGGGTCGTCTGGATCAGTCCTTGTTACTGTTATGTACCTTCTTATTATAGGAGCCCTATCCATTGTTCCTTTTATCAGTTATTATTCATTCCTTCATTGCTAATTAATCAAATATTTTCAATATTCTTACATGGACATTTTTAAGTTCAGATTCGTCAGTCATCCAAATAGGTGAAATATACAAGAACAATGTTAAGCTAAAATTAAACACATAATAATCAAAACACAATTTCATCAGGTTTCAGTACATAGTCACTAATGAATGAAAATCTTGTCTTGTTATATGCTATTATCCTAGGAATGAAAGTAAATTACAAAGTAGAATTGCCAATAAGGCAATGGGGAAATAAATGAAGTAATTTCAATAAGAAGATAAAAGATTAATCTAGGAATATTTCTATTTTATTTGATTGTATTGTGCTCATTTTGACAGTTTCACTCAATAATTCAACCCAGGTTACTGCTCTTTGGTGTAATGTTTATTACAGGATACAATAGAAGATAAAGTTCAGTGATAGTATAACACTAATTAGATTTTTTGGATCATCTTATTATAGTTAATTTATAATCTGTCTATTTTCAACAGAATTTGGGTACTAAAGTTTACAAAGCATTCATATTCTATGAATTTTGGTTCTAATAATTTTGTTAAAAGTCAGTTTAGTTTTTTAAAAAAATTAAAATTGAAACAGTGAAGCTATTTTTCTGAAGAGGTTTTTCTGAAAATATGATACTGGAAAGTAAGGAAACATATGGTCAGACTTGGATGGTTTATGGCGTGTGTGTGTATGTGTGTATGTGTGTTTGTGTCTCCATGTTCATGTATATGTAGGTGTATATTTTTGAGTGAGTGGGTGCATGTGCACATATAGGCATGCCTGTGTGGAGGTCAGAGGAAATCCTTGAATGTTGTTATTCAGGCACAATTTTCTTTTTTGAGACTGGGTCTTTCATTGTCCTGGAGTTCATCAAGTAGTCTAGCCTGGCTGTCCAGGAAAACCCAGGGATCTACTTATTTCCACTTTCCCAAGGCTGGGATTAGAAGCATGTACCACTCTATGGCATTGTTTAAAGCATGGATTCTGGGATCAAACATAGGTCTTACTGCTTACACAGTGAGCAGTTCACTGAATGAGCTATCTTCTAGCCTAAATTTGGACATTTTATTCCAAACTCCTATATCACAGTTGTTATGGTTTATACTAATTGTTAACTTGACAGGACCAGGGAGGGATTATCTAGATTTAGGGTGGCATGTGGAAGATGATCTGGGTAGGTAGGCTGATTGAGGTGGGAAGTCCCACCCAAGGTGGGTGGCTGTGTTCCAGGGCTAGGGGTCCTAGACTGTGTAGAAAGAACAGAGCTTGCTGAGCATAGGCATTCATTGCTGTCTGCTTCCTCACTGTGGGCTGAATAGGATCAGTTGCTTCAAGTTCCTGCTGCCATGTGTCCCTGGTATAGTAGACTGTTAGCTGGCGCTGAGACCTGACACAAATGCCTCCTCCCTTACTGACTTTTGTGAGGTGATGAGCAGTGAGAAGGCAACTAATCCATGCTCTTGTTCTTTAAAATGTGATGAGGTGTGCTCTGGTGCCGAAGGTTCAAACTTACCAATATCCATTGCTTTCTTGTTGTGTGAGGCGCACACAAGGTGCTGAGGCAAATGCATGGGTCTCATTGTCTCAGATATGGATCATTTCAGGAGACCAGGGAACATGCTATCAGATGCATTTTTTGTTGAGTCAGTATATCTTTGTGCAAAGAACGCTCTCTTTATTAAGTTAATGAATGAAAAGATATGATGCCCACTGTAAAGAGTGGGAAGAATCAAAAGCTGATTCAGGCTGTTGCAATCCACGTGTGGAGTAGTGCAAGAAGAAGCCTTGTTGGTTGCTTCTCTGTGCATGCAGGTCACCCTGACCATCTGGTCCTGCTTCCCTTCAGTGGTGCTGAAGGAGAGGAGAGTGAAATAAATTTAAAAAGCATTAAGGCTTTAAGGCAATGGTACTATTTGTCTGCTGGTATCCAGCTTTATTAGGTCAAATGAACAACATAGTACACCTCACTACTCCAAATCATGGGAATTAAGGAAGATTACATCCATTGCCTTTCTTTAAGTGAAGAGAACATATCACTCTGAGTGTCATGATAGGTGACACTTTTGCAAACCAAGTAAAGCAAATATATTTTTCTAACTGGCTTCTAACTACTTTGGGAATTAGGATTTTTTTTAGTACAAATATGACTTAGTATTTTGTTCTCCAAAAGCAGTTTGAAGGAAACAACAAAAATAGTCATTATTGTTATTTGCATACTTACATGTGTGTCTATTGTGCAGCTTGCTCATATTTGTGTGGTGTGTGTGTATATATGCAAGTGTCTGATGTTGAATGTCTTCCTCAAATACTCTTCACTTTATTTTGTTTGTTTTGTGCATGTATGTGTGTGTTGAGGGGAGTACATAGAATGCATGCACGTGTGTGTGCAGGTGCATGCACCCCGTGTTTTCATGTGGAGGCCAGAGGAGAAGGCCTGGGTTCTTCTCTTCAGCTTAATTTCCTTGAGATGGAGTTTCTCATTGAACCTGGGGCTACCATTTCTGTTTCCTGGTCTGACTAACTGACCAACAAGTCCCAGTGATTGTCCAGTCTCCATCCCCCACAAGACAGGGTCACAGGCATTAGTGGCCATACCAAGCTGTCTATGTGGGTGCTGTCGAATCCTCGCGGATGATCTCAGACCCCATGTTAGTGTGGCAAGCACTCTTACCCACTGAGATATTTCCTCAGCCAGCTCCACCATGTGTTTTAGGAAAACGACCCTCAACGAAGCCAGATTATTGGACATATATGTGCTATGGGACATATGTTGTGGTCAGCTTCCTAGTTGCTGCGCAGAAAGAACCCAAACAAAAGCTGCTTGTGGAGGAATGGGTTTATTTGGCTATGGACTCCAGGGGAGATTCCATCCTGGCAGGGAAAACGATGGCATGAGCAGAGGGGTAGACATCACTTCTGCTACAGCACTGCAAACAGCGGCAGGAAGGTGTGGCAAATACTGGCAAGGGGAAGATGGCTTATAACCCCATAAGCCCGCCCCCAACAACACAGCTTCATCGAGGTTGTAAAACCCAAACTGCCATCAGCTGAGGATAGATCTATCAGAACACATTCATTTATTTGTGGGGGACACCTGGATCAAACCATGACAACATATAATGGAATATTACTCAACTTTAAAAACAAAAGATATTCTGTCATCATGTCAGTGAAGGGTAGCTCTCTTATTGACATCAAAAAGAACCTGACCATAGCAGCTTGTGGGGAGGGGATGGGATTATTGTGATTTATAGACTCGAGGGGAAGCTCCATCATTGCAGAGAAAATGATGGCATGAGCAGAGGGTGGATATCACATCCAGGTCAACAGGAGGTGGACAACAGCAACCAAGAGAGTGTGCCATATGCTGGCAGGTGGAAGCTGGCTATGACACCCACAAGCCTGCCCCCAACAACACACCTCCAACAAGGTTCCAATACCCAAAGTGCCATCAGCTGGGGAATCAAGCATTCAGAACACATTAAGTGTTTGGGAGACACCTGAATCAAACCACCATGCTTTGCTACATAATATAACCAATCCCAAGACAAAATCTATATGATTCCTTTCATAAGAGGTATCTAAAGTAGCCACACTCACAGATGCAGAGAATATAATGGTGAGTGCCAGGGATTAGGGAAAGAGATGGTGAAATGGGGAACTGTTTAAATGGGTATAAAATTTCTGCAACACAACATGAATAAGTTCCAGACTTTTTCTGCCCAACACACTACTTACAGTTAGCAATAAATTATTGTACATTTAAAAATATTTTAAGGGGCTGGTAAATCTCTTGCTGCATAAGTGTGAGGAGCTGAGTTCAGACCCTCAGCATGCACATAAATGGTGGGTGGGCGTGATAGCTCACCTGTATTCCCAGTGCTGGAGACATGGGGACAGAGGATTCCAGGGGGACTCTGGCTAACGAAATTATCTAAATTGGAAAGTTCTGGGTTCAAATGAGAGTCTCTGCCTCAGTAAACAAGGTAAGAGTGATTAAGGAGAATATGCAATGTAAATCACTGGCCTCCACATGCCTCACATATATTTGCAGGTGATCTGAACACATGCATGCACCCACACACATACAAGCATGCATAGACACATGTACATACACACACACACACACACACTCACAGAATTTATGTCTGTATTCACATAAAACTGCAGCTCCAAACCGCAAAATAACATAAATAAATCTTTTGAAACTACAGATACATTCAGTTTCTTGATTATGGTTATGCTAATCTCCAAATTCTTCAAGATGAATTATATTAAATTAAATTTTAATTATAGGTATCAATTATATGACAGTAGTTAAGGATATGAGAAATTTCTATTAGATAAATTTGAGTGGTGAGCTTAATGTTTTCAATGACAAAAAATGGTAAAAAGAGCGAAATACTATCATCACCTTCAAAATGAAACTATAAGTAGAGAGCTTCACGGAAATGGTCAAAGACAAGTTATAATGTTCTGAATACATTTATCTCATGGAAATGTATTTTAATATGTGTGAAATTTTGATTCATGGCATTTCTTTTTCAAGCTTTATCTGTACATATCCAGAGAGAGAGAGTGTGTGAGAGAGAATATAAATGTGTTTGTTGAACTTTAGATCCTGTCTGTTGCTATCTGTTGCTGAGATTCTTCTAGAAGCATTTAAAGCATAGTGTAGTGATTGCTAAAGAACTTTTCTTTGAATGAGCATATAAAGAAGCTGCCTCCCATGACCACATACATTGTAATTGTTAAACTCAGGCTAGGAGAATGCACTTTAAGTTCCATTGCTTTGCCTTTAGATGTGTGCAAATGCCTCACATTGGTGGATGGAAGAGGGAGGAAAGAGAAGTTGTGTTTTTGGAAGCTGAGTGACTGCATGGGCCTGGACACCAGTGAGTGTGTGAGGAATGATTTATAGGTGAATCCTATTCGCCTCTGCTTGTTTTATCCTTAAAGTTCACAAAAACAGAGTGACTAGTGATCCAAGAGTAAAGGAAACATTTTGATAGGGTACAGTTGTATATTTCTATAAAAAACTAAAGAACTTAGAAGCCTCAGGAGGGCTGTGACCCAAGGAAGACCAAAACACCTTTGCATTTATAAGTAGTCTCCTTGTGCCTAAGGGTGAGAAAAACCTCAAGTCTCATAATCCAGTGCTGCTCTCGGCCTCAGTCACAGAAGTTTCCTTATGTCACTTATTGTGTTCAGCCCTAAATGGGACATTTATGCCACCCCATCTAAGGCTCAGGGAACACCAACGAAAAGAAAGCAAAAAGAATGTAAGATCCTATAAGTCATAAACTTTTAGCAGCTGTGCTTTCAAGCACATGACTGAGACATTGCATCCCAGATGTGGAAGGGCTCACAAGGCCTCCCTCCTCCCAGAGAAGCTCTCTGCAATTAATGCACGCTTAGTGAGGGGGAGCTAGTTCCCCTGTGGTATAGACTGGTAAGTTGACCATAAGACTCATAAAAAGATCCATAAAGCAAAATATTTTAGTTTTATATTTAGTTTTATAGTTTTAAACTTATATGAAAAATATATCTCCGAAAGATTTTATGTTCTATGGTTTTTGATTCTGACAATCCCATTTATTCTGTTGCTGTGAGTTTCAATATGAGGAATAGATTAGTGTGTATTTTATTGGACTTGAAAATAAATTATAAATACACTCATATATATATACATATAACTTTTATTCCTGTGGCAAGTAACAGAATATCATTTTTATTGATCCATCTTTTGCTCCATGAGTGTTTAAATGTAGCACTTTTGCCATAGATTATATGAAGCTGTGAAAGTATATCCATGACTAAACTGTCATATATTTCAATTGAATAAAATTCATGGTTACAAAAAGGTCTAGTATAGGTAAAATTTATCTTAAATGGATTATTGTAAGAAATGCATTATTTTAGCATTAAAATATTCTCTATCCCTTGCTTTCAAATTGTGCTACTTTTCATAACAGAGGAACCCCTTCTTGTTTTCCTCCTATGTGACATTGGGTGATAATAGAAGCCAAAAAGAATGTCAAGGGATAAGAGAGGCCAGACTAACTAGATTCCAGTGGATTCTAAGGTGCAACAAAAATAAATAAATAAAAATGATATAGAAATGGTGGTATTTTATTTTTTTCCTTTTTTAAAAGAGAGAATATTGGGATATAAGCATGTGTTCTTTGCATTATCCAATGGGGGGAAAATGACATTTGAGAGACATGCTATTCTATTCAAATTCTCATATGGAGATACTCTAAAATTCAAATTTTAGAGGGATGTAGAGATAGCTCAGTTAGTAAAGTATGGGGACTGTGGTTGGATCCCATGTAAATGCCAGGTGTAATGGTGTGTCCATGTGTTCCCCGTGCTGGGGAGATGGAGGCAGGTCCCTGGGATCCCTGGTCAGCTGGGCTAGCCTGATTGGTGAGCTCCATGCCAACCAGAGCCCTTTCATGAGAAGTGGTAGTTGATGTTCCTGAGGATGGTATTCAAAGCTGTCCTCTGGCTTCCACCCATATCCACATACATCCACACACATCAAGCACACACACACACACACACACACACACACACACACACACACACACACACACACACCACATACATATCATGATAAAAATTCAAATTTTGTGACCTTTTTGGGTCAGATTCTTGGCTAAAGATTCTTGTTTTTGCTGTCCTTTTCACTGCCTTAACTAACCAAATGACAGTCTAGTCTAGTTTGGACTAAACGTACTATTTGAAAAATATCTGTAAGATGTATATTACATTGTCTCCTTCTCTGCTTCTGAGGAAAAGTGAATACAACTCCTAGATAAAATAAATCATAGGGTTGTAGAATTCTGTCTAGATTATCACCTGTGCATCATCAAGTTTTAGAGAACTTATTGTTCACAAATAAAAACCATTTCTGGAATGCTTGAGCTTAGAGGTTTTAAATATTTTCTAATTTTTGTGACAATGAACATCCACATGGTCAACTGTATATTCACACATAACTCATATTATCCATTCCTGACAATACTTTTTAATGTAAAATTTTACTGTAGTAGGAAGCTTAATGTTAATCATATTACAATTATGATTTATTAACCCAAACAAATTCACAAAAAATTCAAGTGCTGTAAAAACAAAATGCTGTTATAAACACAAAAATCTACTGAATTTCTATGCAATAGAAAATATAAACTACAAGTAATTATGGTCATTTAATAAAATCATTTATTAGTATATTTTGTCTGGTTTTTCAACTTGTATATGTTAAGTCTATTTTCTTTTAACATATTAAGTTTTCTTAGGGTGTTGAAGTTCAATACCTCCCACAAAGAATTTACCTTGTTTTGAAGACAGTTTTACTTTATAATTTGGGGAAGATAATAACCATAATAAATAGTACGCATGGATGGTAAGAGTAGGAAACATGACCCTGTTAAAAGAAAAGCTCATAAATGATAAATTAATTTTACACTTTCTTCCAAAACTCATATACAATTTAAATGTCTTGCTTGCACATACATATAGATTCACTCTCATAAATTATGGCTTGAACACAGAATTGTGAATACATAAGATTGGACTCAATTAAAGCATGTCTTCACATGGAGACTTTAGGGAGAATTTGGCATATACCATCTTCCCACCCCTCTCTTCTTCCTCAGTAATAGGATTATACATCCACACTCATTTCCATAGGTCATTGAAATGTTGTCCTACTATTGGGAAGATTATATCTCTCAACCCTTCATTGCTGGTTTTGCAAGCAGTGTTAGAAGTTAAAAATTATAGCAGAAAGAAAGGCTTCAATTCAATTCAATTTATTTGTGTGATTGAGCTTCCTTTGATTTGCCTCTGTCATACTGTGAGGTGAACAAGCTGGTTCAGTGCTCTGGTCTTGTCCTTGAGGAAGAAAAAAATTATGGATGTGGAACAGAGCCAACCTGGCCAAGATGCCTCCAGATCAGCCATCCCTCTGTCCAGTGAGCAAGCCCAGTGGAGATCAGCAGAGGCACAGTCCTGCCGACATTCAGCTAAGTGTATACCAGAACAGACAAATGCCAGCCTACCCACCCACCCATGAGCTAATTAGAATCTAATTTTCATGGCTGCTGAAATTAGTGTTTTCAGTTTTTTCTTTTATAAAAATGTGTCCTTTTTGTAGTGACATACAGTTAACTGATAACACTGGGATATTTATATAGATAATTGAATATGTTTCACAAAATAATATTTTCTTTAGTATTGCTTTATTAAATGTTATATGCTGTATTTTTCCATACTTATACTATCCTTTTTTAAAAATTTTCTCTCCTTTGCTTCCATTTCATTATTTACAAGTGATGACTATGGTAAATTAAAATAGATTTATAGATCTTCACACAAACATTAGCTCTTTCAATTCTCCCGAGCCCCAGCATGCTCCACGCTTTCTCCTGCTCTTCCCGTATGTGTGGTGGGATCAATTTTAGATGCTTTTATTGTCAAGCAAGCATACAAGGAATGCAAGCCCAAACATGGGGCCTGACTTATTAGGTGAAGACATGAGAAGCCACTTTCCGATTAAAATAATTTCTTACCTGATAGTCAGTGAAAGGTCAATTAAGCCAAAGATATCACTTTCTTGTCCCATATATTGAAAAGGATAATATTTAAGAAAATAATTGTCAGATAATTACAGTGAGATTACATTACAGAGTACATCAGTGGAGTTCATCATGGCTCAGGAGCCAAATATAGGGTGTCCCTAAATAGCTAATATTCAGACATAGTTCCCAGGGGTGAGCTTGAAAGCTGCATGCTTCATTAATACTCAGAGATGTCAAACTGCCTTCTGCAAGCTTCCTTAAAGAGATGAGCAGGACATGGCCTCCTAGTAGCTTTGTATAGGGCTTTCTTCACTATCTTCTAGTGCAAGATTATATCAAGATTTTCTGCCCTGCTCAGAGACACCTTTCCCTATCAGCATATGTGCAAGTTAACCAGGGCACTGTGGTGGAACTGTTACATCCAAGCTTGCACCCTCTGTGTTTTCCGTTACAGCAAATGTTCCAAGTTCACATATTGAACAGAAGTGTTACATGCCTCTAATAGTTTATGCAAAAATAGTAATTGCTTTACTTGTTATCTGAAATGTCTGTACCATATATCAGCATCTTTTTAATAAGAACACTTAGCAATTTCTCCCATTGACATAATTATCTTCTCCGCAATGGTAAGCATTATGCAGGCACCGATGATTAAAGAGCTATTTAAATCTCTTTAGAAAAAGAAGGAGCAATTTCCTGTTTGTACCCAGAGGTAGTTATGTACTTACATTGCACAGTGCCATGAGAATTCTTGTGTAAAAGCAGTAACTTTCATGTAGCAGCAATTGTTCAAAGACTTCTCATTTAGACAACTCATGCCATAAATCTTTCAGTCTTTAAAACTGCACAATGTACAAAATACAACTAAATTTTAGCATATAATAATTTTGAAGATATTAAAAAAGTGTTCCAAATTCCATAACTGGTATAAAAATTATGGCTTTTTTGAATATTTAAAAATGTACAGTGAGGGGCTCAGCAGTTACAGGCAATTGCTTGCAAGCCTGCCTGCCTGAGTTCGATTTCTCAGCACATACATAAGGTCTAACACAAAGTGGAAGACACTTCTGTTATCTCAATGTGCATAGAGCAATTGGGGGTGGAGGGAGAAGGATCTCCAAGCTTTTGAGCCAGCTAGACTGGCTTACACCCAGCAGCAGCAAAAAAAAAAAAAAGTGTGTGACATTTATCATCTTGTGAGTATGTCATAATAATACTGCATATTTTGTGGTTTATAAAGACTATGGGAACATTCGTGTAAATTAAGTTTAAGAAGCATTTTAAACATATTAGCATTGAACAATTTTTGAATGGAAGTGTTCACACCAGCTTTATCACTCAAATTAGAAAGGTCGGACAATAGTAAATAAATTCATTTTAAAGGACGATGCAGACAAATACATTTATTTGACAGCATTGGAGAGGACCTAAGGCATTTGCCAATTCAACAGCAGAGGCTGAGGTGCTGAGTACCAAAGCTGCAGCCTAGGAAAGTAGCAAATGAATCTCGACTATATCTTCCCAAGGGCCTCAATTTAGGAGAAAGCATGAAGTGGAAACAAACTAGCTGTGTCAAGATTAAAGTCTAATTTTAAGTCAAATCAGTTCATGAGTTGAGTTCATGGGTTTAAGGAGATTCACCCTGTTTTGGGTTAGTTCAGAAAGTAAAGATTGATACAAACACCTGGGTGCAAGTATTTTGTACAAGAAAATTATTCTGGGAGGTCAAACAGGGACTGAGGAGGGAACAAGATCACAGACAGAGGTAAAGTTTTGATAATCTTATTGAAATCAGTTGGAACCAGCAGAAGATTCTCTGAGAAATCATGCAGAAGTAGATTAAGAATTATCCCCCATGCAGGTAGGAAGATCGCTATGAGTTCAAGGCCACCCTGAGACTCCATAGTGAATTCCAGGTCAGCCTGGGCTAGAGTGAGACCCTACCTCAAAAAAAAAATTATCCCCCATGAAAGAGTCTGAAAGCTGGTGTTTGTCCACAGACAGCAATGCATGCTGGTTGAGTGCTGCCCTCAGAAGATCATTGCTGCAATTGGAGATTGCCTCTTCGTGCTATGAGAACAAGTTTCCCTGGCACTGTAAAAAGCTTTTAGGTAGAGAGCCACCAAAATGTGAATGTCACATCACGTCACTGGACATGGAATATTGGCCTCATGCATACCATTTTATAAAATATAAATCTCAGCTGTTGAGATAAGAGTGTGACAGGAAAGTATGACCAAAGGCATCCCACATACCTGTTATGCTAACTGCCTGGTAAAACCAGAGGTAAAATATTACTGAAAGTGCTGAAAGTGCCTATGAATTTACAGAGACAGTATCAGCAATTTATCAGTTATAATTAATGTTACATAATGTGAATGAAATTTGAGTGACAATCAGAAGAAATACATTTTGAACCTAAGCAACATAAGTACATACTAGAGTTAGCTAACACATAATTTAAAAATAGTTTAGACAACGATAAAAATTTCATCACATGAAGGAAAATAAATGTATGAAAAATGTAGGATTACATATGTTGCAGTCAGCCACACACAGCTGGGATGAATCTACAAATCAGGCACAATTTGGGGGAGGAAAGTATTTATTGAAACTACAGATTGGGAAGTTCTGTAATAGCGAAAGAGGCTGGCCCTCTTTCACAGGTCCAAGCAAAGAGAAAAACCCATCACCTACACCACACACACAATAGGGAACAGGTAGGGGGGGCAAGGAGAGAATTTCTTCCCCTTTATTGCCTTAGGGTGTGGTCTTACAACCCTTCCCCAGACTTAATGGCTTCCTGAGTCTCTGGAATTTTTCCTTCCTGCACTGCCCACACAGGAAAGGTTGTTTACTTCCAGCTTCTTTGAGCTTCTTTACATCCTGCCCCTTGCTGAGCGGCTGCCTTCCTGTAAACATCCTCAGAGACCCACCCAAGATAATTAAAAAGATCAAGTTGACAACAAAACCTAACCATTAAACATATATAATGATTGAAATTTGGAACTCAGTGGATAGGCCCAAGATAATTTTAGGAATAGGTAAAAGATGAATTAATGAACTGAAATGTAGAAGGATACAGTCAAATTAATGCTCAGAGACGAGATGATGTAAAGTAGAGAGGAAATGCTAAGATATTCACCATGTATATGTAAAATACTCATATTTAGATTACAAGGTGAAAGAAATGGTAGAATGTTAACAGATGAACTGTTTAAAGGATAGTCACTAAAAATTGTCCCAAACTGATGAAAGATAGCAAGTAGGGATTTGAACCACAAGCAAAGTGAGAGCAACCCAAAGATGAGCATACAATGAGGGATTTAGCAACAACAGAAAGATTGTTTTAGAGCCATGAAACGATTGTTTCCATATGAAGAACAATTAGAAATTTAGCTAATTTCTTGAAAGCAAGTTATGATAGGGTCATATCTTTAAGGAGCTTAAAATCAATATCTATTAATGTAGATGATAATTAGTCGTAATAACCCGTAAAATATAAAACAGACATGGTTCAAATATACAAAGCTTGAAAAATTAACAAATGTGTCAATTAGTCTCTGTAAGATTGAAAACATAAGAAGTATATCATGAAAGATGGAAGATGGGAGGCTAAATGAAGTGAAAGAACTCTTAAGATTGTGAGATTTATGACTTCCTCGACATAACTTATCCTAGTGTATCCACAGGGTGGGAATGCTCACCTTTATTCTGGATAATCATGTGCTCCAGTAGTGGTGGAGAAGGACAGATTCATGTAATGATTGGAATTGTCTTGACATAAGTTATAAACCCTGCACCCACATCACTTTAAATCCCTCATTAAGCAAAATCAGTCAGCAGCAAGTTTTCTTTTGAATTCTTGAAAAGAGAACTTATTAAGAAGCTAGCTTAAAATTAAAAAAAGATACATTTTCACTTTATATCATGAGCAATTATTCTAATGTTGATGTGGTAGAGAAAGATACTATTTAAATAAATAAGAGTTTGGAAATTATATTTAAAAAGATTTGTTAGATGGGAGCTATTAATGACCAAACTTTACAGAAGATGTAAAATATTAAAATAGTGGAACCAATTCTTTCAACGTGGTAAACAATACTTTATTTTTTTAGGAAATTTAATTTTGTTACATTTAACTACAGTTAGAGAAAAATAAGTGTTAGATTATTAAAAATTTTAATAATAAGATAATTTGTTCTCACATAATTATAAAACTCCTAAAATCATTTCATTAAGTTCCTAATGAGCATACTTAGCTTGAATATTCTAAGAAAAAGAAAGCAAACCTGCAGTGTTTGCAATGTTTAAACTAATGAATTTACCAAAATTATAATTCATATTTCTTCATATACTTTTATAAGCAAAATTAAGAGGACTAAATTAGACTAAGAAGAGTTCCAAATGCTAGTCTAATACTTAACTCTTTAAAGAAACTTCACAGCACAAGGTTAAATTAAGAGAAAAATGAATGCAAAGATACTGAAAATAAGAAACAGAAGTTTGTTCCTTTTAATATACATTGTCAACAGTATCAACATTTTATAAAAATGTCATTTCACAACCTTCTTAGAAATTGCACTGAAAAAACCCTTAGTTGTTATTTTCTTTCTCTGAATATCACTATACTCTTCATTTTGGGATCCTCTGCTATATTCCACCACAAATTTCCATTATTCACTTGTATTTGTTCCAAATATACTTGGACTCATTAATGTCAGGGATAATAGTGGTACTGGGATCTCAATATAGCTTTCTGTCTGGGAAAGTGATATCCTTTAACCCAACGTGAAACAGGGAAGACAGCTCCTGGCGAGGTGCACTGTCTTAATCTTGCTCTGGCAGGTCAGCAATGAACAAGGTAATTTCCAAATCTTCCTCAGGACAAACCTGCCAGCGATAAGATTAATCAGCTTCCTAATGGTCACGCATAGCTCAACACATGCCTTGTGATTTTGGAGGATTGTATCAACTATAAAACAAAGCAAACAAAAATACTGAAACGTAAATGTACATTATGAGCCAAGATAAACAGATACAAGTACAAGGAAAGATAACAAAATATTTTAATTTATTGAAATGTTATTAAAAGTGCTATTAAAATAATTCTAGCAAAATGGTTGATACAAGGAAAATTAAATTTCTTTCCAATATGTATACACACTATCCACTTCCATAGAGCTACCATAGACTGATGTTTGTATCTTTTCTGAAATTCTGTATGTGTTTGCAAGTGCGTGTGTACATTTACAGAAGAATGTTTTTAAAACACAAAGTACTTAGACAAAATTTTTAAGGATAATGTTCCATATATAGTTATCCATTAACTAGTCAATCTATTTCCCATGGAAATATTTAAAATATATTTTTATTTCTTCCTTTTGTAATTTTATCCCTTTTATGTCTTATCTTATTGCCCTAGATAAGACTTCAAAATAATATTAAACACAAGTAGAAATAGTGGGCATCTTTGTCTCATTCCACATTTTAGAGAAATTTTTTCAGTTTTTCTGCATTCTGAATAATGTTGGTTGTAGACTTTTATATATGGCATTTATTATTTTGAGGAATGTTTTATCTATCCCTAATTTCTCCAGAAATGTCATCATGAACTCATGCTGAATTTTGTCAAATGTTATTTCTGCATTTACCAAGAAGAATCCTATGATATCTCTTCTTGTTTATTTATATAGTGAATTATATTTATTGATATTTGTATGATGAACCAACCTTAATCAACCTGGTGTCTTCCATGGGAATCCGGTGGGCATAGTTTGGGACCAGCTGCATTTAGGTGTTGTCTGGGGTGTCCTCTATGGAACAATCAGGAAGAGCCAGGACGGTTCCCTCTGTGCTATCTGGGGTCTCCTAAGGGGACTGGGTGGATGGAGCTCTGTCTGCAACCTCCAGGATCTGGCTAGTCTCTCCCACCTGGACCATGTGGGTAGAATCAGGAATGACTGCAATAAAAATTGTGTATAATTCAAAGGTTTCTCTATTGTTTGGCAGGAAGAAAAGCAGAATATTCTGTCATAATAAGAAATTTATTTAAAAGCACTATGATGTCTTTAAGGCGTGTGCAGCCTGCATTGCATTTTCCAGTACTATGAGTGTTAGCTAGCAGGGAGGAGGCTTCCAACTCAGTCCCACCTTGAGTTCTCTATGTCCTTCCACCAACGTGTGTGGTATCTTTAGAAAACAGGGTCTTATTCTAGTTCTTGTAGGCATCCAAGGGCATCTGCAATAGCCTGTTTTATTCTGGGGCCTCAAAGGCCAACAACTCATAAGCAGGTATTTTCTACCTAGTATGTCCCCCTGTACTTTGATATCACATGTATTTTCCTGAACTCCCTCCCTTAATAAGATCCTTCCCCATTGCTTGTTTCTTGCTTCCTGCTTGGACAGACATTCTTTTTTTTTTCCCCACTGATGACTTATCAGAC
Source organism: Zapus hudsonius (assembly GCA_004024765.1). Lineage (NCBI taxonomy): Eukaryota > Metazoa > Chordata > Mammalia > Rodentia > Dipodidae > Zapus > Zapus hudsonius. Next base: position 90,802 of record PVHP010001600.1, read on the forward strand.
TTTATTTTTGTTAGTGGGAAATCGCTTCAGTTTTATTTAAAAGGTAAACAGACTGAGCATAAAGCCCAGCCAGTCCATTCTGACAGACACTTCAAGAACATTAACACCAGCTTAAAATGTAATAACTAAAAGCAGCAACACAAATACTTTTAGCATGTCAATAAGTAAACCCACTCTGGTACACAAAGGATACAATTTGGCAAAATAAACTATTACTACATACAAAAAGTACAAGTAGGGCTGAAGAGATGGCTCAGCGGTTTAGGCACTTGCCTCCAGTGCCTAAGGCCCCGGGTTCAATTCCCCAGGTCCCACATAAACCAGACCCACAAGGTAGTGGCCCTGGTGTTCTCTCTCTCTCTCTCTCTCTCTCTCTCTCTCTCTCTCTCTCTCTCTCCTTGAAAATGAATAAATAAAATATTATTAAAAAAAAGTACAAGTATGATCACAAAGTATGCTAGGTGGAAAAGCCATCCCAAACAAGCAGGTGAAAAGAAAATCATATCGAGGTGCATGGCTACATATTTGTGAGTCACCAGTATGTTCATTTTCTTAATTATAATAACAGGTCTTTGGGAATCTGCATACATCCATGGATATTCAATTGTGTAAAGTATATACTGTTGATTACATTTAAGTTGTATTTTAAATATTTCATTTATTTAAAAAAGAGAAAGACAGAGAGAGAGAGGGAGAGAGAGAAAGAGAAGGAGAGAGAGAGGGAGGGAGGGAGAGAGAGAGAGAGAGAGAGAGAGAGAGAGAGAGAGAGAGAGAGAGAGAGAGAGAGAGAGAATGGGCATAGGGCCTCTAGCCACTGTAAAAGAACTCCAGACACATGCACCTTCTTGGGCTTTCTGTGGGTACTGGGGAATCAAACTTTGGTCCTTCTGCTTTGAGGACAAACACCTTAACTGTAAAGCCATCTCTCCAGCCCTAAATTCTGTTTTAATAGAGCCCTTCAGTCCTGGTCTGACTTGCATCCTCATAACTTACTAGACTTGGGCACTTGAGTAAACCCAGAATGGCACTAGTTCCTCTGAGTTGGGGCTGTGGATCTGGATCTCCTGAAAGCAGGTATTCATGTGAATGAGCTGCACTCCCAGCACTGCTCATTCCCCTGGGGAGCGTGAATGAAGGCAGAAGTCACTGTGGCGATGTAGGAAGCAGATGGCCACTTCCCGCAGAATGGATGAGTGGTGACAGGTAGGCCTACATGTCCAAGTTGTCTAGTGCTGTCATTTGGAGGTTGAGCTGCTAGTGATGGCAGGTCCCCAGCTTAAGGTGGCTTGTTCCTGCAGAAACTCTGCACACCATGCTCTTGTCTGCTGTCCTTGGCCCCGAGTGACTGCACTCTCAAACTGTTGCTGAAAGTCAGACAGTGTAAGGTGATGGCCTGGGAAGGAGACGTGGATGTAGAGCCTCTAGGTCCATGGCAGTTTGGGATGGTGGTTTTGTACTGGTGTTACCTACTGCCATAGATGGAAACAGAGCATCGGGATCTGTTGTGACCAGAAGGCGATGAGCTCTGGGGAGGAGGCATGCTGTCAGGAATTCCAGATGTGTCATTGATAGCAGGTGTCTATTGCCTACAGCTATTGAAGCAAGTTAATGGCAAATCACTTGCACTGCTGCCTGAGGGTGCTCTGAACATTACTGCATGGGAATGAGTTCATGTTTATCCCCTCAGGATCTAGAGACAATAACCTGGTCAGGTGTTGAAGTTCATGTGTGGCTGTAGGGGGCTCTTGGGGGAAGGAGCTCCAGGAGTGGTGGGGGAAGAAAAAGGAATAGGGAATCTGCAGGCATTGGTGCTGGGGATGCCCCCATGCGGTGGAGAAGGCTTGAAGGTTCTGGCCAAGGATGTGCTGGGAAGGTAAGACTTAGGAGGCGCTGAAGTTCTGGCAAAATGGGTGGTGGATTCCTGGGCATCTTGTGAAAACCCCATGAACCTTTGGCTCCCTCACAGGAGCCAAAGATTAAGAAGGTAGATCCACAGAAGGAGAAATAAGAATTGTGCATATATTTGGTGAGGGAGGTAGAGGGATAGACAGGATGGGGGCCAGGTGTCTGGTCTGTCGAGGCAGGGGAGGCAGAAGGAGCTGGCGTGGACAACGTGGAATTGGGCAGGGGTGGAACGTGAGCAGTGTCTGCAGCAGGCCTGTGGAAAGTTAGGGCAGGCTGAGGGGCAGGGCAAGATGTCCATTTTATCACCTCCTACCTTGCGGCTGCCACCTTGATGTGGCAGGTTGGCCAAGGTCCCCAGAAGTTTCTCTGTCAATACATTGAAACCCAGGAGGTAGGGACAACTCTCCTCAGTAGTATTTGCAGCAACATCAGTGTGGCCAGTGTGACCAGTACTGATGCTTTTAGGCTCTTCACTTGCAGGGCCCATGAACAACACTCACAGCAGGTGCTGTAACCTGATGCTTTTCACTCTGTGCATGTGTTCATGCTCCCTGGCAGTTTGCAGAAGAGCTTCAACCAGTTCCATGAGACTGGGTCAGGGCATCCCAGCACACTGGGCCCTGGTATGCCTGAGGCAGGAGACTTCTTTCAGTGTTGTAATTGGTACCAGGTCTCCTGGGTGGCAGGCATTTAGATGGTGCTCATTCCCCATGGCAAGACCCCTTAGCAAGATGAATCCGTTTTCATCTGTTTTGGCCATATGTCTCCTCTTCGTATTGCCACTCCTTCTCCTCTTCTTCCTTCTTTTCTTCTTTTTCCATCTCCTTCTCCTCCTCCTCCCCTTTTCTTTTATTCCAGGCCTTCTCTGGCCATTACCTCTGTGTCCTTTTGTCAGGGAAACAGGAGGTATCTTGATATAAATCATGAGCTCCAAATTGTGTATCACCTTCACTGGCAAGGATTTTGGATTATGACCTGGACATCCTAGACTTGTTAGTGTTTATCACAGCCTTTTTCTAGCTTTTACTCCAAGATTCCAAGGGTAACATCTCACGAGAGGGACCCAGGCCTGTCAAAATAGGTCCTGCTTCCAGGGAGCGCTGTCTAGGGTCGCTTTCAAAAGGAGCAATCACACTTTTACAAAAACTTCAAAGCTGCTGCAGAAGTGTCTACCACATTATCTTCCTCAGTAACAGCGCATAGCTAACCTTGTTTGAGAGCAGCTGTGCTTGACCAAAAATGCACAGACAGTTCCAGTTTGTCCTTACATAGCAAATGCTGAGCAATGCTGTTGAAAAGAAAATACAAGTCAGATGTTAAGGTTTTGTGGAAAGAACTAAGCTTCTCTCTGAAATCATATTCACTGTAACTAGATATTTCTGTCTTAAGTTCGGTATTGTAAGTTTAGAAATATTCAGCTATGTATCATGAGGAACTGTAAGAGTCATCTGAGAGAAAAAATTGGGTTATAGGATAAGGGAAAATGTTTTAAATTTTTTGTTTCAGAAAAAAGAACTGCCTTGAGACCCACGTTAGTCTTTCTCATCTGATTGGGAACATTCTGTATATTGAATTTTTATATTCAGTTTCAAAATTTTATTTTAACAATTTTATACATGTATATAATATTTTGACTATATTCACCCCTCAAGAGTAGGGGTAAGACTGCTTGATGGGTGACAATTTACAGATTTTTTAAAGGGTACATATAAGTCAATGGGATAATGTTTCAGATTTTGACATCTCAGATGAGTTAAGACTTTCCAAATTAAACAGTAATATCTGTATCATCTATATCAAGATCCTCTCTCTCTCTCTCTCTCTCTCTCTCTCTCTGTGTGTGTGTGTTTGTGTTTGTGTGTGTGTGTGTGTGTGTGTGTGTGTGTGTGTGTTGGGATCATTAGTGCTAACTTTTCTATTTCTCCTCCTTCATTTCAATGGCTCACAAATGGTGAGCAGATGTGAATGTGTAAGTCACAGAGGTTACACTGTTGGTGTAAGATGGAGCCTCTCTTGCTTTGGCTCCCAGAGGGCACATGCCTGCTGATCTGAATTACATATCTAGGATGAGGGATAACTAAACCTGTACTGTGTTGTACTTTGATCTGGCCATTCTTGCCTAAATGAAAACATCTTAGAGTTGGCCTTCCATATTGTGTTACTAGGTATTATAACTAATGGAGGTATCAGATATACTGTATGATGCACATCATTTACATGCAAACATAACTTTTTAGAAAGGAACTGAACATCTGTAGAGTATGGTATATTTAGGGGTCCTAGAACCAGTCCCTCAATGATACTAAGGGAAAAAAAATGTCTCTCTTGTTTGCCTATGTATTAGAATGTTACTTTTATTTTTTTACATTATTACTAACAATTTTCATATATATGTACAGGTTGTTTTTGAGATAGGGTCTCACTCTGCATAAAGTGTTTTGACTTGATCTTAATTCCTTCTCATTCCTTTATTTTGTCCTTCCTCATTGGAGGAGGACAAGAAAGGATTCTCTCTCTCATCAGTGACTACTGTGGACCTTTGACTTAATGTGTTCAGGCTTCTATAATAAAATGACAGTGATGTGGTGGCTTCGAAGCCACAGTAATTTATTTCTCACAGATATGAAGGATAAGAAGTCCAAAATCACTCTCTGGTAAAATACCACTTGCTAAATCTCTAATCTTTCACTGAAATTCCACATGGTGGAAGCAGCAAGGATTTCTCTCAGGACTTTTAAGTAAGAGCATTGCTCCCACTTATGAAGGACTAGCAGCTCCAACTCCTAATATCATAATGTTTGACACTGGAGGGCTGGAGAGATGGCTCAGAGGTTAAGACTTGCCTCCAGTGCCTAAGGCCCTGGGTTCAATTCCTCAGGTCACATATAAACCAGACCCACAAGGTGGTGGCCCTGGTCTCTCTCTCTCTCTCTCTCTCTCTCTCTCTCTCTCTCTCTCTCTCTCTCTCTCTATCTCTCTGATTGAAAATGAATAAATAAAAATATTAAAAAAATAAAAAAAATATTTAAAAAAATGTTTGACACTGGAGATTCAACCATAGCCTTAAGCCCCTAAATTTAGTAAGCAACTTGCCTATGTTGATAGGTTTTGTATTATTCAGCATTCTCTAGAGGAACAGAACTAACCAAATGAAGTGTAGTAAACCAAAAGGGGAATTATTGGATCAGCTCAAGGCAGTCCCACAATGTGGTGAGCCCCCTGCCCAGTGAGAGGAACAACACCACCACTCGAGGATTCTTCTCAACACACTTTAATGGAGAGCCTTTGCTTGAAGGGGGGGGGGAAGGAAGCGAGGGCCCCGAGCACTAAGAATCAGCTGCTTTTATAGGAAAAGAGACACGGATAGTCCCATGATTGGCTGGCTCCTGCTTGCCACCTCCAGGCGCCACGGGATTGGCTAGGGACAGTTTCTCAAAGCATTGCCTAAGGTGGAGTTGTTTCCCACTTAGCTGCAAGAGAGGGGGCGCCATCCTGCCATGGCGATGTCCCGGCTCCCTGCACCACAATAGCAGTCTGTGAGCCTGAGAGTCAAGGAACATGTTGCTGCTCAGTCCATGTGGCTGGATCCCTCAGCAGTCCCAATCCAGCACTGAAGGCCTAAAGCCTTCCTGGGGAGCTAGCCACTGGTCTTCAGACCAGGCTGGAAGGCTGAGAAAGCTTTGTTCAATGCTGACAAAGAGATGCACAAGTACCAACAGCCAGGCAGACAGGGAGGGAGGCAGGAGGAGAGAGAGATTTCTTTCCCCTTTTATAGCCTTAAAGTGGGGTCTTGCAACCCTGTCCCAGACTTGTTGGCTTCCAGAGTCTCTGGAATTTCCTTCCTGCACTGCCCTCCCAGGAAGGGATATCAATTTCCAGCTTCACTGAACTTTCTTACATCCTGCCCCCTGCTGAGAGGGCTGCCTTTTGTGAACATCAGAGACCCACCCAAAATTATTAAAAAGATCAAGTTGGCAACAAAATCTAACCATCACATGTTTGTTAATGCTCTGTAGCTGTTTTCTCTGAACGGAAACATTTACTGCTAGAAGGAGGAAGGAAGTTCATAAGACTGAGGAAGTAAACAAAAGTTATAAGACTCAGGACATTTGTTACAAGATTCACAAAGGCCTTCCCCAATTATAAGAACAGTAAATGTTGAGAGTGAAGATTCTCCAATCAACTTAAGCTGTGTAAAGATTTACTTGGAGTTCTAAGCAATGCAGCCCTTGTGAGTCATGATCCATGCTCCTGTAAGTAACCTCTCACCCATACTGCTGTAACAAAGTTTAACAAATTCATTGATTCACTAGGCTAGACTTGAATGCAATTAGTTATTTTGGTCTATTAGTGATGCCTTAGCTGGGGTGAACAGTTACTTTTCTTTGTTTTTCCAATAAAAAATCACACAACAGAAATGCAACCTGCATAAGACCCACATAGCCAAAGGTGAGCTGAGGAGGAGCATGGCCACTGTAATGGGTGAAACAGACAACAGAGACTGGTCCCTGTGAGAGTGGAGCATCCCTAGGGATGATCCTTATGTAGTTATCATTCCCCATGTGTTATTGGATGCTGTGCCTCCTTGCTGAAGTGATTAGTCCATACTTCCTCTGATGGGTGATAGGACATACAAGCAAAGTCAAGCTCTCTGAGAGTAGAGGGTCTTTCGACTAATCCCAGGACTGCTATTTTTCTATACTTTACATAACTGACATGCCTACTTGATGAGTATCATCTGTTCCATGAACAGAGGGGTGCCTCCCAAATGCCTGATAAGAGGAGAAAATATAATTACAATCCATAAAATTAACATTTACAAGAAGTGCTTGCAACAGTTATGATGTTAATTGGGTTGTCTTTCTTGTGGTCAATAAGATGTTCAATCAAGGGTCAGCTGTCTTTCCAGAAAAAGCTTGCCTAGGTAGGGAAGAAACTAAGATGTGAAGAAGGCATGCAGATGTGGTTATCCCCTGCATTAGCTTTTGAATTGGCAAGAAAAGTGAAAAAAGGGAAGCTGACATAGTGGTGTAGGCTTGCTGATTCTTACACCTGGCAAGATGGAAGGAAAAGAAAGTACAAATTAGATCTGTGCTAAGGCCACCTTTGTGGGAGCCAAAAAAACAAAAAACAAAAAACAAAAAAACAAACATTAAAAAAAACTCAGAACCCATGGGAAGAATCAGATAGAAGAAAAAGAATATAATAAAAAATTAAATAAAGCACCCTCCTGTCTAATCCTTAAAAGAGAAAAAAAATCCATTATTTAGCATGCAAATGGAGGCTTTAGTGATGACACTATTTCAGTTACCTTGTTAGGATAAACAACTGACCGAATGCAGCTCATGGAAGAAAAGGTTTATATCAGTTTTACAGATTCCAGAGAAAGCTTCATCATGGTGGAGGACGCTGTCTCACTTCATCCTACATCCATAACATAGACAGCCGCCAGCACCAGCAAGCATGAGCTGACTCTGAACACACACTTTAGAACTGGACTCAAGATCCACCCTATGACACGCCTACTTCAGTAGGGCTCTGCCTGTGGAAGGCGAAGTAAGAAGCTTTATCAAACAATATCTGAGGCTATGGAAGTCATATATTTACATTAAAATTACTATAGGTTACATATAAAATTTTAATAATTATGAAATACTGGGCATCTGAACTGCTTGAATTGGGAAAGAAACCTCTTTAAAAAAAGGAAGAAACCTCTCACTGTCTGGCTCATATGGATATATCTGATGGTCATGGTTTGATCCAGGTGTCCCACACAAATGAATGTGTTCTCAGTGATCAATGCTCAGCTGATGGCAGTTCGGGAATTAAAACCTCGCTAGAGCTGTATTGTTGGGGGTGGGCTTATGGGGGTTATAAACCAGCTTCCCATTGCCAGTGTTTGGCACACCTTACTGCCACTATTTCCAGTGCTGTGGCAGAGGTGATGTCCACCCCTCTGCTCATGCCATCATTTCCCTACCAGGATGGAGTCATCCCTGCAGTCCATCCTCCACAAGCCGCTTTTGCTTGGGTTCTTTCTGGGCAGCAACTAGAAAGCTGACCGCAACACTGATTGTCATTGAAACATGAAAAGCAATTAATGGGATGTAGAAATAGCTCAGCAGTTAAGACACTTGCCTGTAAAGCCTAATAACCCAAGTTTGATTCCCCAGAACCCATGTAGAGCCAGATGCACAGAGTAATGCATGCATCTGGAGTTCATTTTCAGAAGCTACAGGCGCTGGTATGCCCATTCTCTCTCTCTCTCTCTCTCTCTCTCTCTCTCTCTCTCTCTCTCTCTCTCTCTCTCTCTCTCTCTCTCTCTCTAGCATGGTGGCACACAATCGATCCCAGATTTTTGGGGAGGCAGAGATTGGAGGATTGCTGTGAGTTTGAGGCCAGCCTGAGATTACATAGTGAATTCCAAGTCAGCCTGAACTAGAGGGAGACCCTACCCTGAAAAATAAAAACAAGCAAAAAAAGTAATGTGGACCTCTCAGCCAGCCCCATTGCTTTGTATACCACCTTCACTAGACATTTCCCCTTTATTTTCCTTCTACCATGGTAGAAATAATTGCTTCATCTTGTTATTTATCAAGAACTGAAAGAGAATTTTAAAAATATGTAATTTATTAATTTGCAATGAGAAATAAAGAAAGGGGGTGAGAAAATGAAAAAGAATGCACCCAGGCCTCTTGCCTCTGCAATTGAACTCCAGATGCATGTATCACTTTGTTTCAGTCCCACAAGATCTCATTTCCTTTGTGGGGCAGTATGTCTAAGGAAGTGAGAAAAATAGATCTTAAACCCTACTTTTATCAGACTCAAAGTATATTAAATTCTCTATTTCAATTCAGTACTCTTATTGTAAAATATAATTTTCTCTGATTTACCCACTCATTTTCATTTTTACTTCTAGTGATTTTCCTTAAATTAAGGGTTTTCCATGGAAAATATAGTTTATATTCTAATTTCATGTTAAAAACTAAACACTATTTAAAAAAAAATTGATGTCTAGAACCAGGCATGGTGGTGCAAACCTTAAATCCCAACACTCTGGAGGCAGAAGTAGAGCATGAGCTCCATGAGTTTGAGGCCAGCCTGGAACTACATACTGAATTCCAGGTCAGCCTGGGTTAGATCAAGACCCTACCTTCAAAAAACAAAAACAAAACAAACAAACAAAAAGATGGATGATGTTACATACCTATTTACCTGATATAAATTAACTCTTCCAAAGTATATTTGTCAAGACATTCTAAATATATTTTATTCTAATTATTTCTTTCCATATATATTTTTTCTGAATGCTATGATGTAGATTCATCCTTAAATTTGTTGAAAAAAAATGTCAAAAGATAAAAGAAAGTTATTCTTAACAAATACTATAAATAGTGCACATTCTTCTAAAGAGGAAATGTCTCAATTAAGTCATATGCATGCTTATTCTATATATAATTCAAAGATAACTTTGGTCAGCTCAAAATAGTTCCCTGCTAACTCACAAACTGGAAATGGAAATGGTAGGAAAACACAGAATAGCTCTTCCTGCATAATGCTAATGAGGAGCTCTTGCAAAGTTTATATACATATTTTGCCTAATTATTTTTGTCCTAAATACGTTTCTGGATTTAATACTGAGGTTGATCAAGATTCCTTGTCTATTTTACATGTGAGCAAGTTAAGAACCTTACTATAAATATCCAAACAAAACAAAAAAGAGGAAAGTCTGGTGCTTTGAATATATTTATAATTATATAGAAACTTTATGTTGGTACCACTATTTCCTTCCTCCCTGTCTCCTTCCACTGAGGGCTTTCCACAGTGGGATTATTGATGATCAATGTGGGATCTGTCTGGTATTTGTTATCATCTTTAAAAAGTAGATTCTAGACCTTTCATGTTGGTGCACACCTTTAATCCCAGAGGTTGGAGGATCACCTTGGGACTTACCTCCATATTGAATCAGCTAACTTGTGAAAGGATAATGGAGACAGACACAGAGGATAGCCAACACAATCTAAAGCAGAAATCCAGAGAGTCTTAAGACCTCAACAGTAAAGCAGACCTAAAACTCACCCACCATGACTCACTTAGAAAGTAACTTTATTCTGGACCTGGGGTTATCAGCAAGAGTTTATGGTTTTAGGATTAAGCTTTTTCTACCTTTGCAAGGTACTTCTACTCAATTATTAGGTGAGAGTTGCACTGGAGTATACATATGTCCAAATTCATTCAATTCCATACATGTGCATCTTTTGTTACATCTCAATCACTTAAAGTTTTCTGAAATAGATAATAAAATGTGAAATCAACTTTTAAAATTTACTTATGAATGTCTGTATGTTTGTGCATGTGTGTGCATGTATGTGGAATCTAGATCATGACACCATATACCTTACATAATCTTTCTCTATCTCACTTTTTGAATCAGGGTTCTTCAGTAAACCCAGACAACAGACACAACTATGCTCACTAGCTAATGTAGCCTGCATGCCTCAGAGAGCCAACTGGTAAATCAATGTACAGGGTCCCTAAACAAATGGTTAAATATTAATAAAAAGTAGAAACTGTCTGTCACTCATAAGTCATTTTAGTAGTTGTTGTTGTCAACCACACGCCACTGGGATGACTCTCCAAACCAGGCAAATTTTGGGAAGGAAAGTATTTATTGAAATAACAGGTCCAGGGGAAGTTAAGGAAAAAAGCTGGCCCCCTTTCACAGATCCAAGCAGAGACAGAGACAGCACCTCCAGAAGCAAGCAAGCACACTGTAACACTGTAACTCACAAAATGGCAGAATTGCCAGACTTGGGTTCCTGCTGCTGTTTTGCATATGTATCCCTAGAATTTTGCATCCAATTTAGAAAGGGTGTCATGACCCCAGGAGGCCAGGCCAAAGTGACACTTCCTTCAGCCAGAAGGCTGGAGACAATTTACAATTACAATAAATTCTGTTGGGGGACATCTATTCAACACAACCACAGTAGTATATGGTGATAAAAGATTTTAAATTCTTTGTGTAAGAGATTTCAAATATCAACATTTTTTATGGATTCCTTTTGCTACTAAATCCTTTTTGTTATACTTTTTGTTGTGAGCTATGAGGTAGGATGGTAACAATAGTTCAAATGTTGTGCCTTTTAGTTAAACCATGCATACTTAAATGTTAACCCATGATAACATTAAAACTTGAATAACATTAAGTTTTGTGGCCTTTGAAACTCAGTTTCTCCCCTAATCCAGCACCTTAGAAATGCTGGATTAAGAGCTGGTGTAAGGAGTAGGTGTAACGTGTACATTAGATAGAGCAATATAAATGCCAACAAGAGAGAAAACCTGAAGTAAAACCTAGTTATTGGAATTCAGGATATTTGATGCCTGTTTCTTTATTTGTAAAATTATATTTCTAGTGTTAAAATGGTAGTTTCCCATTTTTTTAAGCTGTCATATCTGTGTCAAGTGAAATAGAGATCTGACCAGTTATTTGGTTTAGTTAAATAAAAAAATGCATGATGTTTGCAAGATTTATGAAAAAGAGTCTTAAGAGTGATTACATATTAATGACTCAATGAATTATTTCTTGAGGTAGGGTCACTCTAGGTCAAGGATGACCTGGAATTCACTTTGTAGACCCAGGCTGGCCTTGAACTCACAGCAATCCTGCAACCTCTGCCTCCGAGTTGCTAGGATTAAAGGCGTGCATCACTATGCCCAGTTATGACTCAATGAATTTTTAATTTAAGAAGTTGACTTGAATCTTTTTAGAAGATATTGAATGATACCATTGATCTAGTTAGTGTGTGAGTTGTATTAGCTCCCAGGTATCACATCCAGTTTTCCACATTATATTTTTCATGTTTATTTCACATTAAGTATTTTGCAACTTAAATATAGGATGTACATAGTTGCTAAAACTAATAAAATATGGATATACTTTCTTCCAGTATCATTACAATAGCAAAAGCCAAAAGTCTTTTCTCACACAGACATAAAGTTTCACAGCTGAAAACAGCTCAGTTATTTGTCAGTTTGGAGATCACATGAAGAATTATAGCAATTGTTTCATTTCACTGTCTGAAATTGATAGAATAAGCTATTTGGGAACGATTTTGGTTCCAAAATACACTATGAAAATTTCCCATCAAAATCAATGTGTCTGAAAAAGGCATTTTTTATGAGTGGAATTTGGGGTTTAATGATTACCTGCACAGTTCTCAGATCTTTCTGTGATGAGACAGTAATCATAAAAGAAGGCTGCACCAGTCTTTATTTGCTTTCTTCAAAATGTGGAGGGATGTCCTCCTTTTTGATTGCACTGCCTGAAATGAAATTGGCTCATTGATTGTAGTACATATGTCTTTGCTTTTCCTGATAATTCTTTGCCAGAGAGTGTGAATTACAAGTGAAGAGCCAAATCGTTTATGTACCATCAAAAGAATCAATATGAATCCAACCTCACATGCAAAGAGTCATCTTTCCAATATATCTTTGTCATGGTTTGATACAGGTGTCCCCCACAAACAAATGAATGTGTTCTGATAGATCGATCCTCAGCTGATGGCAGTTTGGGTTTTACAACCTCCATGAAGCTGTGTTGTTGGGGGCGGGCTTATGGGGGTTATAAGACAGCTTCCCCTTGCCAGTGTTTGGCACACCTTCCTGCCGCTGTTTGCTGTGGCAGAGGTGATGTCCAGCCCTCTGCTCATGCCATCGTTTTCCCTGCCAGGATGGAGTCTCCCCTTGAGTCCGTAAGCCAAATAAACCCATTCCTCCACAAGCCGCTTTTGCTTGGGTTCTCTCTGTGCAGAAACTAGAAACCTGACCCCAACAGTTTTGGTACCAGGACGTGGGGTCATCTGTTGCTGCTAGAACCCTGATCTTGTGGCTTTGGGCTTTTGGAAGTGATCTGCAGAAGGAATGTGGACAGATTGGAAAGCTTGTCCTAAGAGGTGCCTTGCAGTGCTGTAAGTACAGCGTATTGGATCATTCTGGTCAGAGTTTAAAGACCTGAGTGTAATGAGAACTATGGACTGTGAGGTTTGGCTTAAGAGGGTGAGAAAGAACTTGGTCAGGACTAAGCCAGAGCAGTTTGCGTGAGAGGCTT